>WNWK01000862.1:115000-367297 GCA_009830355.1 Cherax destructor | reverse complement strand
TATATATATATATATTTACATTCTATAAACAGTAAGTAAATAAGAGCTCCCGAAGAGGCTCTGGCATGACTCAAACCCTTCTACATCCAGTTCACATTCAGAAACACACTAAAACTCACTCAAAAAAACAGGTTTGTTATAAAGACATATAGCAAGAATACACGTGTACAACGGTGCCTGGTGAGGGAGAGTGGACACGTCCCTCGTAGCTTCCAGCTTCTTACATTTACTGTCCTGCACTCCTCCCGAAGGCAAGAAATAAGCTGTATTCACTGCTGCCGAGGATTCCCTGGCCAAGTGCTTGCACCAACTGATGATGTGTTGTTAAAGTGCACTCGAGCTGCTCTTTTGTCGTGTGCTTTTGTTAAGGAGAGTTTTCTGAAGGCAGTGCAGAAACGACCGCCTCTTCTTATGTTACTCGAGGACAGGTGTACACACGCACGCATGTGTGCATGAGCGCACGCACACACACACACACACACACACACACACACACACAATGCAAAGTTAGTCAAATGAGTGGGTACTACAGTTCGACCTCAAAATGTGTGAAGTCCTGAAATTTCGAGTAACAGAGTTAACGTACTACAAGCTGGTGGGACAGAGGCTGTCAACATCACACATGAAAGAGGACCTAAGACGTCGCTTGTGGCTGGAATGGCTAACCGCGTTACTTTCATCATGACTGGTCAACCTACGAGAGATATCAATGAACCTGAACAACATTTCAGACCTTATATTGTGTATCATATCTAATATAAAGTATGCAGCACGAGCATGGATCCCAAAGGTTTGTCACGTACATAGTTTCGAAGCTTAGACTGGACAGGTGGACACGACAGCCAGTTAGCAGTGTCCCAACGAGCAAGTTGCTCAGAGGATCCAACTGGACTTTAAAAGGTGCGAACTGGACATGAGAGAATAAATGGGAGTCGGAGCTGTAAAGGAGTCACCTGGGACGTCAAGAAGCACTTCATCTCGAAGGTTGATAGATAGCAGGGCGACCTTGAAGTGGTGGAGGCAGATTCCATAAATAGTTTATGAATAGGTATGGTACGGCAGAAGAAGCTAGGTATCCACTGTGACTGTTGGTGGACAACAGAGATCAGGCCAGGTGTTACAAGGGGTGAGGCTACCCAGGCTGAGGCTACACTGGGTGAGGCTACCGAGGCTGAGGCTACACTGGGTGAGGCTACCCAGGCTGAGGCTACACTGAGTGAGGCTACCCAGGCTGAGGCTACACTGGGTGAGGCTACCCAGGCTGAGACTACACTGGGTGACGCTACCCAGAATGAGGCTACACTGGGTGACGCTACCCAGAATGAGGCTACACTGGGCGAGAATACCCAGGCTGAGGCTACACTGGGTGAGGCTACCAAGGCAGAGGCTTCACTGGGTGAGGCTACCCAGGCTGAGGCTACACTGGGTGAGGCTACCCAGGCTGAGGCTACACTGGGTGAGGCTACCCAGGCTGAGGCTACACTGGGTGAGGCTACCCAGGCTGAGGCTACACTGGGTGAGGCTACCCAGGCTGAGGCTACACTGGGTGAGGCTACCCAGGCTGAGGCTACACTGGGTGAGGCTACCCAGGCTGAGGCTGCCCAGGCTGAGGCTACACTGGGTGAGGCTACCCAGGCTGAGGCTACACTGGGTGAGGCTACCCAGGCTGAGGCTACACTGGGTGAGGCTACCCAGGCTGAGGCTACACTGGGTGAGGCTACCCAGGCTGAGGCTACACTGGGTGAGGCTACCCAGGCTGAGGCTACATGGGTGAGGCTACCCAGGCAGAGGCTACACTGGGTGAGGCTACCAAGGTAGAGGCTACATTGGGTGAGGCTACCCTGACTGAGGCTACACTGGGTGAGGCTACCCAGGCTGAGGCTACACTGGGTGAGGCTACCCAGGCTGAGGCTACACTGGGTGAGGCTACCCAGGCTGAGGCTACACTGGGTGAGGCTACCCAGGCTGAGGCTACACTGGGTGAGGCTACCCAGGCTGAGGCTACCCAGGCTGAGGCTACACTGGGTGAGGCTACCCAGGCTGAGGCTACACTGGGTGAGGCTACCCAGGCTGAGGCTACACTGGGTGAGGCTACCCAGGCTGAGGCTACACTGGGTGAGGCTACCCAGGCTGAGGCTACCCAGGCTGAGGCTACACTGGGTGACGCTACCCAGGCTGAGGCTACCCAGGGTAAGGCTACCCAGGCTTAAGCTAAATTGTGAGGCTACCCAGGCTGAGGCTACCCAGGCTGAGGCTACAATGGGTGAGGCTACCCAGGCTGGAGGCTACACTGGGTGAGGCTACCAAGGCAGAGGTTACACTGGGTGAGGCTACCCAGGCTGAGGCTACACTGGGTGAGGCTACCCAGGCTGAGGCTACACTGGGTGAGGCCTACCCAGGCTGGAGGCTACACTGGGTGAGGCTACCCAGGCTGAGGCTACACTGGGTGAGGCTACCCAGGCTGAGGCTACACTGGGTGAGGCTACCAGGCTGACTACCTAGGCTGAGAGGATACACTGGGTGAGACTACCCAGGCTGAGGCTACACTGAGTGAGGCTACCAAGGCTGAGGCTACACTGAGTGAGGCTACCCAGGCTAAGGCTACCCAGACTGAGGCTACACTGGGTGAGGCTTCACTGGGTGAGGCTACCTAGGCTGAGGCTACCTAGGCTGAGGCTACACTGTGTGATGCTAACCAGGCTGAGGCTACACTAGGTGAGGCTACACTAGGTGAGGCTACCCAAACTGAGGCTACCCAGGCTGAGGCTACACTGGGTGAGGCAACACTGGGGGAGGCTACCCAGGCTAAGGCTACACTGTGTGAGGCTATCCAGGCTGAGGCTACACTGTGTGAGGCTATCCAGGCTGAGGCAACACTGGGTGAGGCTTCCCAGGCTGAGGGTACCCAGGCTGAGGGTACCCAGGCTGAGGGTTCCCAGGCTGAGGCTACACTGGGTGAGGCTACCCAGGCTGAGGCTACCCAGGCTGAGGCTACACTGGGTGAGGCTATCCAGGCTGAGGCTACCCAGGCTGAGGCTACACTGGATGAGGCTACCCAGGCCAAGGCTACACAGGCTGAGGCTACACTGGGTGAGGCTACCCAGGCTGAGGCTACACTGGGTGAGGCTACCCAGGCTAAGGCTACCCAGGCTGAGGCTACACTGGGTGAGGCTACCTAGGCTGAGGCTACCTAGGCTGAGGCTACACTGTGTGATGCTACCCAGGCTGAGGCTACACATTCTGAGGCTACACTAGGTGAGGCTACCCAGGCTGAGGCTACACTGGGTGAGGCTTCCCAGGCTGAGGGTACCCAGGCTGAGGCTACACTGGGTGAGGCTACCCAGGCTGAGGCTACCCAGGCTGAGGCTACCCAGGCTGAGGCTACACTGGATGAGGCTACCCAGGCCAAGGCTACACAGGCTGAGGCTACACTGGGTGAGGCTACCCAGGCTGAGGCTACACTGGGTGAGGCTACCGAGACTGAGACTACCCAGGCTGAGGCTACCCAGGCTGAGGCTACCCAGGCTGAGGCTACCCAGGCTGAGGCTACCCAGGCTGAGGCTACCCAGGCTGAGGCTACCCAGGCTGAGGCTACACTGGGTGAGGCTACACAGGCTGAGGCTACCCAGGCTGAGACTACCCAGGCTGAGACTACCCAGGCTGAGGCTACCCAGGCTGAGGCTACCCAGGCTGAGGCTACCCAGGCTGAGGCTACCCAGGCTGAGGCTACACTGGCTGAGGCTACACTGGCTGAGGCTACACTGGCTGAGGCTACACTGGCTGAGGCTACACTGGCTGAGGCTACCCAGGCTGAGGCTACACTGGGTGAAGCTACCCAGAAAAATACGTGCAAATAATATTTTACAAGAAAATTCTATGAAAAGAAGAAACTTTAGGTGAAAACGTGAACGAAAAAAATGAGACACGAGAAAAAAAAAAGAAACGGAAAAAAGACGTCGAACAAAAGAGACAGGAAAAACAGAGAGAGACATGGGACCACTGTTCTTCCTCTCATTATACCTCATATAAGTGCTCCACAACTCCAGTAGCAGATAATGATCCAACTTCTGTAATCTTGTTAAAGGGTTCTCGTTTTGGGACCAGTTATGCTTGTTATCTAAGTAAGTTAGCACAACAAGATCACAGAGCCAAGATCACAGGGCTTTCAATTCATTCAGCATCACTAACTTAGTAGGGGATACGCCTCCACAACCCCTCAGTTTGGCAGATTTGGACACCTTGATGGATTTGGGCAAGTAGAAAAGCTTTTGTTATTTTTTATCTATAGTGGGAGGGGAAGGGATGATGTTCGAAGCTCTTGGGAGCAGTGGGTTATTTAGACTGTTGCTACCAGGAAGCTCACCTTATTGATAAGTGTCTCCAAGAAGCATACTCTGCTTTTCTCGTAGTTTCGTGTATAAAGCGTTTCTGCTAAAGTAGTGGCCTATATAGTAAATACTGCTTTCTAAGCCAAACTGACCGACTTTACTTTCTTGGCAAGGATCGTTTTGCCAAACAAGCCGTTCGTATATTCATATTAGCTGTAACTTCACGAAATACAGTCTGGACATCATGACATTAAAATATTTCAAAAAGTTAAATAATACTGAATAAATTAACGATAATCTTAGAATAATATCATGAGACAACACATCCATGTTTAACAAAACACACAAAGTGACAGCTAGAAACACGTGGAAACGTGTGGCTGTTCTACAGCCAGGTCTGCATTATCTCTTGATCACATTGCCTAGGAGAAACACAAAGATTTAGACCTCAAAAAGTCTCAGACGAAGCAAAAATTACAAAACTACTAAATTAATCATAACGATTTGGTTTAAGTGATTTTTTTGGCACTGCATAGAATGTATAGATGCAATTGCTACCTATACAGTACAGATATATATATCTATAGATGCAAGACAAGCCACGGGGAGATGGGGAGGGAATCTTAAGCTCAAGTACTTTCACACTTCTCAGTGCGTCATCAGGAGCTGTGCAGTGTTGCAAGGGCAGCAACAGGAGAAAATGATACAGGGATATTGACGCTGAGAGTATTTCACGAATATTCTAGAAAGTTCTGGGACATCGGGTATTACCTGTTTACAAACTGAGTGCATTCTATTTCATTAGTTAGAAGATTATACACAATAGCTATATTATGTGTGTGGATGATCCACTATTGTAATGTAACTTCTTACGTCACATGACCTGTTCCCAGCGGTTAGAAGCTTAAGGCTGGCTACTATCTCCTAGTTACTCTGTTAGGCTACCTGCATACTGTTGGGCCTACCCCACCAGACCCCATACGGGGTGAAGGGACCAGTAGTGCCTGGCATGCGGTCGAGCCTTCCCTCCCTCATACAGAGTGAGATCCTCGCCGGTGCCACCCACGCTACCATACTCTGAAAAAACTTCCCCTCATTTTCTCCTGTTGCTGCCCTTGCAACATTGCACAGCTCCTAATGAAGCACTGAGAAGTGCGAAAGTACTTGTGCTTAAGAATTCCACCAACAGTGGCTTGTCTTGCATTGTTAAGATCGCCTGTCTGCGATTGTTTTGCATATCTATAGATTTACTTTGCTGAAGATTATGAGGGTGTCCAGGTTCTATGTAGAAAAAACAAGAAGAGGTTATTGATAGACAGTATTTAAAGACTCTTAAGAAATAAATTTGACAATGCCGTTCAAGGTAGCTGACTGGTTATATTATCTCCCCTGGTCAGAGGCGCCTGAGGATCACTTATCTTTAGCGTAATCAAAGAAATTACAATAGTACTACTTTCTGACATTTGGGAAGCAATATTCACAATGCTGAAAATAACCGCAAAAATTGTGAAAATTAAGACACATGTGCAACATCTGGGTATCTTTATTGTAGACGTTTCGCCATCCAGTGGCTTTATCAGTACAAATTCTAGAACATAATTTGAAGATAGTTGAACTCTATACAAAAGATGAGGTAATCAGTCCCTCAGACTTGGAGTTGATGTGAAGAGCACCGTAGTCGTAAAGATTCTGGAGTACAGGCAAGAAGGCTGGCACTTATATACTAACGTCAGGTGGAAAGGGACGGGTAGCCAAAGAGGGCATAGTCACTGGTAGGCGGGATTCCCCAGTGGAAGAAGGTCATACCCGAGGCACGGGTTAGGTGGTGGTGGTGGTGGTGGTGGTGGTAGTGTTAGTAGTAGCCGTGAAGAAGGTTATGTAGATGTCCTCTGAACTAAGATTACATGATGCTGCTGTGTCTGACAAGTTGTACATGAACGGTATACAATACCAACAAATTGAAACATCATGGAATCTTGGTTCAGAGGTCGTCTTCATAACCTTCTTCATGGCTACTACTACTACTACTACTACTACCACCACTACTACCACCACCACTACTACTACCACTACTACTACTACCACTACTACTACTACTACCACCACTACTACTACTACTACCACCACTACTACTACTACTACCACCACTACTACTACCACCACTACTACTACTACTACCACCACTACTACTACCACCACTACTACCACCACCACTACTACTACTACTCCACCACTACTACTACTCCACCCTACTACTACTACTACCACTACTACTACTACACCACTACTACTACCACACTACTACTACTACTCCACCACTCTACTACTACTACCACCACTACTACTACTACTACCACTACTTACTACTACTACTACCACCACTACTACTACTACCTACTCTCCACCTCTACTACCTCCACATACTCACCACCACTACTACTACTCACCACTACTACTACTACTACCACCACTACTACCACCACCACCTACTACTTCTACTACTACCACCACTACTACTCTACTACCACCACTACTACTACCACCTACTACTACTACCACCACCACTACTACTACTACTACCACCACTCACTACTACTACTACTACCACCACCCTACTACTACCACCCACTCTACTACTACTACCACCACTACTACTCACCACCACTACTACTACTACTACCACCACCACCTACTGCTACTACCACCACCACCACTACTACTACTACCACCACCACTACTACTACTACCACCACTACTACTACCACCACCACTACTACTACTCACCACTACTCTCACCACCACTACTGCTACTACCACCACCACCACTACTACTACTACCACCACCACTACTACTACTACCACCACTACTACTACCACCACCACTACTCACTACCACACCACTACTACTACCACCACCACTACTCTACTACCACCACCACCACTACTACTACTACCACCACCTACTACTACTACCACCACCACTACTACTACTCCACCTACCACTACTACTACCACCACTCACTACTACTACCACCACACTACTACTACTACCACCACTACACTACTACCACCACCACTACTACTACTACCACCACCACCACTACTACTACCACACTACTACTACTACTCACCACTCTACTACTACTACACCACCACTACTACTACACCACCACACTACTACTCCACCACCACTACTACTACCACCTACCACCACTCACACACTACTACCATACTACTACTACTCTCCACTACTACTACTACTCCACCTACTACTCTACTACCACCTCTACTCCCATCTCTAGCTCACCACTACTACTCTCATCACTACTACCATTACTACTCTACCACCACTACTACTGCTACTACTCCACTACTCTACTACCACCACTACTACCTACTCACTACTACCATACTACTACTACTACCACTACTACTACTATTACAACCACCACTAACCCGTGCCTCGGGTATGACCTACTTCCACTGGGGAATCCTGCCTACCAGTGACTATGCCCTCGTCTGCTACTCGTCCGTTTCCACCTGCCGCCAGTATATAAGCACCAACCTTCTTGCCTGTGCTCCAGAATCTCCACAACTACGGTGCTCTTCACACCAACTCCAAGACAGAGGGACTGATTACCTCATATTTTGTATATAGTTCTACTGTCTTGAAGTTATGTCCTAGAATTTGTATTGATAAAGCCACTGGATGGCGAAACGTCTACAATAAAGATACCCAGATGTTGCACATGTGTCTTAATTTTCATCTTGTCGGTAATGTATACTGTTCTTGTACAAAAATTGTCTTGGAGAATATACGGGAGGAGAATGAAATAGCTGGAGACCATACCTGAGCCTCGCTGGTGTGCCAGGCGCTATGAGGAAACCAGGCTGCCTAGCGTTTTGATGCATGTGTAGTTGAGTGGTCTATGGCGTTACTTAGGGAGCTATACATACATATGTATGTCGTTCGGAATAGGTAAAACTTGCTATTTTGGCTTAAAAAGCAACGCTCTTCTTGCCGAATAAGGCAAGCAATTTCGCGAAAATAATTCTGTTCCTAATTCTTGTGTTTGTGTCAAACACAATAGGAATTAAGAGAGACACTTTTAGTGTTTCTCACTGGGTGATTCAATCTTGTCTTTAGGAGATGAGAAATATCTGACTTCTTTCTTCAAGCGCATTCTCTCCCTCTTTTACCCACAACAATCAGAATCACCAACCATTACCACTAATCGTGCACAGTCACAAGAATAATCACTGGCGTCACAGCACTGGAAAGTTGCAGGTGGGAATTAGTGCATGAAAGTAGTAGGGGGTAAATAGCACTGGAAGATTGCAGGTGGAAGCTAGCGCTGGAAAGTTGTAGGAACTAGCGCTGGAAGATTGCAGATGGAAGCTAGCGCTGGAAGGTTTGTCTGTGCTGTGCTTAGTGACGGTCTGGGAGAGATGAAGCCACGGAAAATGACCTTCCTACACAAGCATTGGAAGGGCAGCAGACCACACGCCAAAAAATGGATCACGGATTTCAGGAAATGGATGGGTTACAGACCACAGATTTGGGTCACAAAAGGGAGACGACATTTATGTCTACATGAGATGCTGGAAGCCAAAGGTCAGGTCACAGTGTAAGAGGTCAAGGGTCACTAAATCTGATGTATGCTGCATGAGGAAAGAAAAAGGAGAAAGAGATGGAGGAGGAATAGGAGGAGGGAGAGGAGGAAAGAGAGGGAGAGAGAGGGGGAGAAAGAAAAAAAGACAGGAGGAAAGAGCAATAAAAAAAAAATCAGCACCCATCATTCTTAATTCGCAGGTGCAGAGAGCATTGTTAATACTACAACGTTTCGTTCTGTGTAGAGCTTTATCGATCCACTAACTTTATTAAGCTCTACACAGAGGAAAACGCTCACACAATAAAAGCTTGTTCTGTACCTGTGTCTTTTCTTAATCACTGTCAATAGAACGATACTGTACCTATTTTTAATTTACGCTTAAATGAAAAAAATGGAAAGGAAAAGTCGATTAACCTCACTTTATCTAAACTTTGGATCATTCATGTTTGTGATGCATTGTAAGATTATGTCTGTCTTCAGCCTGTATCTTAGATGCTATCTGATACTCTTTAACCTGTGTCTTGTATGCTATCTGGTACCTTTCAACCCGTGTCTTGGATACTATCTGTTACCCTTCAACCCATCTCTTGGGTACTGTTTCTGATACCCTTCAACCCATCTCTTGGATACTGTATCTGATACCCTTCAACTCATCTCTTGGATACTGTATCTGATACCCTTCAACTCATCTCTTGGATACTGTTTCTGATACCCTTCAACCCATCTCTTGGATACTGTATCTGATACCCTTCAACCAGTGTCTTGAATACTATCTGATACTCTTCAACTTGTGCCTTGGATGCTGCCTGACACTCTTCAACCTGTGTCTTGGATGCTTTGGAATAATCTGCTTATAAAACCTCGCTTAGGATCAGGTTTCCATATCCTAATTACTCTTCTCTGAGGCTTTGCCTTTTATTCCATGTCTTATTTTGAAGAGTTTTTTTTTTAATTTTACCTGGGAGAATGTGGATTATATTCGTATTATTTCTCTCTCTCTCTCTCTCTCTCTCTCTCTCTCTCTCTCTCTCTCTCTCTCTCTCTCTCTCTCTCTCTCTCTCTCTCTCTCTCAACTCTCAATACCCATATACGGGATAAGCTCGTTTTGTCCTTTCCCTCAATTTCTCTCTCTCCCTCTCTCTCTCTCTCCTTCCCTTCTCCCTCTCCCTAAACATCTCCTTCTCCCTCCTCCCCTCCCACTTCCCCTCCCCCTAAGTAGACCCATGCGACAAATGTATTGGAACGAGAATGAACAAAGGACCAAAAAAAACCTACACTAGGGGGTGACGCCAGTCTGGTTTAAGGGAAGTGGGGATGGGAGGGTAAGGGAATAGGGAAGAGGAGGAGGGTGATGGAGGAAAAAGGAAGAGGCTGGTGTAGAAGAAAGGAGAGGTTCAGGAGAGAGAATGATAGGAAAAAGTGGTGGAGGAATCATGGGGGAAAGATGCATAGTGGAAATAGGGAGAAAGCAGGGGATGGAAAAATAGGGAAAAAAATGTCATGTGGAAATGAGTGAATAATGGGAGCTAGAGGAAGGGGATAATGAGAAATAGGGGCAACGGAAGATGGTGGAGGAGACGGGGAGGACAGCAACATGTTGAGCTCTGTGTGTTTCTCCAACACTCTTACTTCAAATTAACTCCGAATTGGAAAAAAAATCTTTAGGCGACGTTTCGGTCTGAATAGTGAGAAAAAAGTGTGCAAGAAAGCCAGGTCAGGTGAGAACCGGTCAGGAGAGGCAGGGAAACAGCCATAGACGAGTTAGATCCCGTGTGAGCGAAACGTGTCAACGAAACGTGTCAACGAAACGTGTGAACGAATCACGTGAAAGAAACGTCACATATCTCTATATGTAAAGGCTGTCCTGTTTTCCTGAGGCCTTTTATGACCACTAATGAAGGGCAGATGAGGGACAGGTACATGGGCACAGGACCAGCTTTTAGCATGGCCATTACAGATTAAAGTCCAGCGTGACTGACAAAAGCATTATTGGTATTAACATTTCCAACTTATATTTTTTTTCTGCATTTTTCAAGAATGTTATAATTCGTATATTTGAAAGACAAGTTTAGATGTCATTTTGTAAACATAAAAGTTAAAAATGTAATGGTAAAAATAATATTGTTATTATTATTATTATTATTATTATTTTATTATTATTATTTTATTATTATTATTGAAGTATTTAAGTCTGCCACAGAGGGAGCTGTCAGTTTGGGCAGTGTACTAGAAAGTAACAGACGCGGTGACTACAGTAAACACTGGAAGTGTTTGGAGAAGTATAGGCGAGAGGAGAGCGAGAAGTATCTGGGGGAAGGGGGGAGAAGTGTCGATGGGAGGAAGGGGAGAAGTATCGATTAGCAGGAGGCGGAGGAGAAGTGTAAACCAGATTACTACGGAGTGTATTAATTAATTTGTCGAAATGCAAGTGTAATATCGTGTAACACAGATAAGGCAGAGAACAGGAGTCTTCCCGAAGGAGAAGTGGGGCTTAGCAGAGAAGAATGTCCTTTTTTTTTAGAATGAGTCGGCAGAATTTATAAAATCTGGAAGACAGCCGAGACGAAAGAATGAACTGTGAAGAATGTAAACTTTAGTATCGAGGAATAGGGGATCGCAAAAATAGAAGATAGCAAAAAACAAAGAGGCAGCTTTTCTTTAACGATTGCTCATGGTAATGTCAGGGTACAGCAAGTGTCAATATGAATAACCTGTGAAGGGAAAGGAAAAAAACAGTCGCAGAATAGTGAACAAAAGCATCAAGGAAGCGTAATAGTAAGATTCTCATTCAACTTAAAAATTGGTTGATGAATTGACTGTTAGTGAAGGCATCACCCATAGAGTGAATTCAGAGAGAAGGACGTGTAGTAGTGGGGAGTAGAAGAGATTTGAAATATTCTATGTAAAGGTTAGTAAATAGAGGGAATACAGACGAAGCCATATCAGCATTAGAAGTTTGGAGACTAATACTGGAGTTGTTTAGGAAATAAGAAGAATAAGATTCCTCGCAAAGTGGAACAAGATCAGAGAAGACGTCAGTAGGAATATGAAGATGAAGAAACATCTTATTGACCTTCAGAAAAGTGAGATCAAGAGGATCACTAGTTAAGAGAGTTTCTCTCTGTCTGTCTGTCTGTCTCTGTCTGTCTGTCTGTCTGTCTGTCTGTCTGTCTGTCTGTCTGTCTGTCTGTCTGTCTGTCTGTCTGTCTGTCTGTCTGTCTGTCTGTCTCTCTCTCTCTCTCTCTCTCTCTCTCTCTCTCTCTCTCTCTCTCTCTCTCTCTCTCTCTCTCTCTCTCTCTCTCTCTCTCTCCCTCTCTCTCCCTCTCCCCCTCTCCCCTGTCTTTAATGACTAAACTTTACCAAAATTCAGAGTCAGCCATACGCACACTAGTCTGACTAATCCATGGCAAGTATTCTCCCTCTTCGCCACTGAGTATTTTCACCAAATGTCCATAGAATGTTGAGAGACAAAATGACTTTTGGAACCCCCTTTTCCCCATCCCTTTTACCCCATACCCTCACATTAGGCGTCCTATTGATGAGGTCTGAAGGGAGGAAGCTGAAAATTATGAGTGCTATGAGGGGCGACCCCCTCCTCTTATTTCGCCCCCATTCACCCGAATAAAATACAGAACCTTAGACGAGGATCCCAAATTCTAAAATATAAAATCTTAGACGGTGACACAGAATTTTATAATATGAAACCTTACATGGGAGACACAAAATTCTGAAAGACAAAGCTTTAGACGGGAGCATAAAATTCTGAGATACTACAAAACCTTATACAGGGAAAACCAAATTCTAAAATACGAAACCTAAGCTGGGGACACAAAATTCGAAATACATAATCACAGACAGGGAAACTAGGTTCTGAACTACAGCACGTTAGACGGGGAAACAAGACTCGAAAATTCACCTCAGTGACTAACTAGTCCAGGATATACAATAACATTCTTTTGCTCCATCCTTCCTATCAACATTTTTTTTTGCCTTTCAAACTAGTCCCTGACACCTGTGGATTTAGCGCTTATAATAATCAAACTAGTCCAAGAACAAATGTTGAAAGAAAGAACGACCCAGTGGTCGTGTAAAGTGTTAGATATCCAGGTCAGATATCCGTTCTTTGCCTCATTGTCTTTCGGTATTAAAGTTTTCTTTGCCAGGAATATTGATTAACCATGGGTGCACCTTGTCTTGACGTGCACCAGCTGGGGGTTGCTCATTCTGTTTTCTTCTTAGGGAACTTTGATGTATGATTGCTGCTCGTGTTTTCTTCTATGGCCACGTTGAAGTTTCAGTCTGCTACAGCCAAGCCATCGTGAATTAAGACAATTCCTTTATTGAAGGAAAACAATGGTTTAAGCTAATAAATGATAATTCAAAGGGGTAATTCATCCACAGTGGGGATTTATCAAGTACTCCACTAAATTCCACTGTTGGTGAAACGTCGTGAAATAGCTAAATTAAATATTAAAGTGTCTTGGAATAACTACCAGATTTATTAAAATGTCAGTGAATAACTACCATATTTATTGTAGTATCTTTGAATATTTACTAAATTTTGCTAGATGCTCAGTCATTTTCTAGTCTTGACAGTTGCGGAAACAAAAGTAAACACATCGTTGCTTCGGGAACTCTACTCAAATAAAAGTCACATATCATATCATGAAGTTTCCTTTCATAGTTTACTTGACAGGCACATAAGCTTTTCTTTGCCATTATTTTGGTAGAAAATTGAATAAAATCTGCAGCTACGTATTGTTATTATTATTATTAGTAGTAGTAGTATTATCATTATTATTACTTTATTCAAAGGCAAGAACAAAACACACAAGGGGTCAATCAACGCCTCGGGAAATTATAGGTAATCTAGTTTGATCCGAGACAGGGAAGGATAGCTCTCATTCCTCGTATCAACAGCAGTGTTGAGGTATGACTTCCAGAAAAGAAAGCAACGACAATGAGAGGTTATGCCTATTTGATTTACAGGATCTCCAAGGCAATAAGCTGGAATTATTCAAGAATAGGTTATGGATATTCGTGATTCTTGATAACTGATGTGTGAAGCTGCAACCCTGAACACTCATAATAGGCCTCCCATAAATTTCCTAATGTTCTATGTATTGGTACGTTACTGGTTTTGTTTTATCCTTGTTCTTGTGATGATCTCGTTCTCTCTCTCTCTCTCTCTCTCTCTCTCTCTCTCTCTCTCTCTCTCTCTCTCTCTCTCTCTCTCTCTCTCTCTCTCTCTCTCTCTCTCTGCCTCGTCGCCCACAACATCTGACGGAGTAAACGGACAATATTCCTCCGGTCAAAACTTTGCACAACTCAGACTTGGTGTCCCAGCCTCCCGAAGTTAGTTTCTCATCTCCCCCCTCCACCTTTGCTCTCTGCGTTCTGTCTCTCTCCTCCCTCCTCTTCTCTCTCTATCTCTCTCTCTCTCTCTCTCTCTCTCTCTCACCACCGGTAAGCCAACAATGTACCGCTCGACTAAGCGACCGACAGTTCTGATTAGTAAGTTAGTTCTAGTTAATTCAAGTTAATCCACCATTTACCCATGAGGGTTTGTGAGGACAAAGGTGCCGCTCAGTAAACTGCCACCGCATGTACAGCACATGTTCATCAAACATGGTCTTTACGCAATGGTTTACGCAATATATATATATATATATATATATATATATATATATATATATATATATATATATATTATATATATATATATATATATATATATATATATATATATATATATATATAACACACACAGGAGTTGTGAACAGACCCCCTACAGCCATATAAGCGAGTACACTCATATCACCCATTTTCACCCCTCCCTTCTTGTCTTTCTGATCCCTTCTTCCCTCGTGATTGGCTGCCATTGTCCGGCTGAGTTAACCAGTCATAATGCGATCTGCACACGCTTCCAAACCCAGGGAATGTCAATAAAATATAAATCTGATCTTTTTTTTCCTTTCAGATGAGAATGACAGTATTTGTTTAGGCCAATTGGCGACTTTTTAAATATCTAACTGAGGAGAAGAAAATATTATGTTCATGATTAAGCGCTAACCCGCAGAGATTAATGGGGAAGAGGAGGTAATCTGGCTTCATGCGATGGAGAGGAGTGTAGATGTAATTCCTGACTGGGAAATTTAATGTCTTATTTTTTTAAGTATCAGAAGAAATTTGATACCAATAGTAAGTGTCGATTTCATTTTAACTCTGAGGTTTCCGTCCTATAAATTTATCTAATTTGTTAGAGAGTGAAAGTATTAAGCGGTAAGCCGTCGGATAGTATCAATGCCTTGTGGGCTTCAGACATTGTAGCATCGTTATTATGATTTTAAACGACATATTTTACTTCTGACTATTAGAGTTATACATAAGCAGAGTGATTATCCAGTATGGAGGACTACAAGTTTAAATGATAGTAATATACCAGACCATAATGATATATAAGAGAATAAGAAGCACCTACATTACACGTCAGTGTCTCACCCAGAATGTAACATAATGGCAAGTAAAACAGTTGAATACAGTAGAATAAAGTTGAATGCAGGTGAATAAAACTAAATACAGTAAAACACAGTTGAATACAGTAGAACACAGTTGAATACAGTAGAACACAGTTAAATACAGTATTAGTTATCTGCCAGTAATCCACGACATTGATAATCAACTTGCAACCAGAAATATCCACAGACACGACACTGGAACTCCACCAGGGAGAGAAAGGAAGTCAGAGCATCCAGTGGCATTCATTTGTGTAGACAATTCCCCAGAAGTGAACGAAATATGCCAAATAAGGTGGTCACTTCTCAAGGTAATTTCTCTCGCCATCTGTCGGAGGCATTGCAAGACAAGAACAGAACTCACAGACTTCACATTATGAGCAGCAAGGCTAATCGCTCCACGAGTGTGAGAAAGCCACCTGCCTGAGGGGTGAGGCAGCCATTACTGGCTGTTCTGGCCAGACATTCTGTTTCCTCTCACCACCTGTGCTACCTGATCCCATGACCTTCCATTATGTGACATAACTCTCTAAAATCACATGACGGGACAGTCGGATCACATAAAGTAAGTACTGTTTCATATTGCAGTAATGTAATACGCTTTTGTGAACGAATGTACTTTATTCTGAACACAAGAATAATTAGGTAAATAAAATATAATAATAATATTAATAATAATCATAACGTAATCTTCAATACTAATAATAATATTAATATAATTATAATACTAGAGACAATAATTACAGGGCGTGTGATTGGAAAAAGTTTGTTCAGTGATTATTAATAGTTTGTTGTGTAGTTTCAGGTGTCTAAATAACGGTGCCAATTTACTAAATTTGTTAAACAATTTGGGATATTTCTGTTTGTGCAGTAGCTGGAATGTATTGAGCCACAGCTCCTGGACGTCTTTAAGGTGTTGACCACCAGCTCCTATGACTCCTAAGGGCGTTGAGCAATAGCTCCTGAGCCTCTGGAGAGTGTTGACCAACAGCTTCTGTGTCTCTTGAAGGCGTTGAGCAACAGCTCCTGAGCCTTCTGAGGGTGTTGAGCAACAGCTCTTGAGCCTCTGGAGAGTGTTGAGCAACAGCTATTTAGCTTCTGGAGGGTGTTGATCAACAGCTCCTGGGCCTCTTGTAGGTACTGATCTTCAACTGCTAGACTTCTTGGGAAGGTTGAGCTATAGCTCCTGAAACTCATGAGGGAATTGGGCTGCAGGTGCTCGGCCTCCCAAGTTACAGGGAGCTGGGACTATGGGATACTTGGAATACCTCTCTCGGATCATTGGAGAGCGGGGAGAGGGACCTTGGGATACTAGGGATAATTCTCTTGGATCACATAGCGACCGAAACATATTTTTTTCTAAATATTTCGTTATGAGTTCAACTGAATGACGAATAACAGTGAAAGACAGTGAATGAAACGGCGAATGACGGTGGAAGACGATGAATGACGAGGAAAGACGATGAATGACGGTGAATGACAAGGAAAGACGGCGAATGACGATGAAAGACGGCGAATGGCGATGAAAGACGGCGAATGGCGATGAATAACGACGCACGACAATGTGACAATGCTTAATTTAAAGCAAAAGTCCCCATACTCGCTACTGACGAGAATAGGAAATCTATATTTTCTTTCTCTTTTTTTCTTTTCTCAGCCCAATTCGCTTCAAAGGAATTTCTGTTTTTCATTTTTTTTTTTTTTGGCTGGGCGGCGATGTTGACGATGTTGACGATGATGAGGGAGAGGGTGGAGGCGGGGGGATGGGGCAGCTGAAAATGATCACTATGACGAGGACGGTGATGATGAGATGGTGATGACAATGATGATGTCTAGAAGCAATCTATGTTGTTTAATTGTGAAAGTGAGATATCTCTATCGCGCGTGTCAGTGTGATACAGTGAATCTGGTGCAGGTGTCACATAAGTGACACCTGTCGTTGGTCGTGTCGCCAACAGATATGCGTTCACATTTAGGGCTCATTAACAAATATATATATATATATACAATTATTAATTTATTATTAGTTAATATTATTTATAAAAATGCTCGGTTTCATTTGTGTTCGACTTCCTTCGAGAGTTTCACTAGTCAGACGTGGCTTCGAAGCTTCTGAAGTGTTTGCGACAGTGTTCGGATTGATCACGTGAATCCAGGTGTGGTTCGTGACGATCCGGTCAATCCGGTTGACGTCACTTGTGAGGCAAATTGTTGTCTCATGAAGAACATTAGTTAGGGCTCATTAAATCAGTTTGTATACTGGGAACACTTGAAGTTCCTCAACCTGTACTCCCTAGAACGCAGGCGGGAGAGTTATATTATTATATACACTTGGAAAATCCTAGAGGGATTAGTACCAAACTTGCACACGAGAGTCACTCCCTACGAAAGCAAAAGACTCGGCAGACGATGCAATATCCCCCAATGAAAAGCAGGGGTGCCACTAGCACGTTGAGAGACAATACAATAAGTGTTAGGGGCCCAAGACTGTTCAACTGCCTCCCAGCATACATTAGGGGGATTACCAATAGACCCTTGGCTGTCTTTAAGCAGACACTGGAGAGGCACCTAAAGTCGGTACCTGACCAACCGGGCTGTGGTTCGTACGTTGACGTTGGACTGCGTGCGGCCAGCAGTAACAGCCTGGTTGATCAGGCCATGATCCACCATGAGGCCTGGTCATAGACCGGGCCGCGGGGGCGTTGACCTCCGGAACTCTCTCCAGGTAAACTCCAGGTATACGGAGAGATGAGAATATCCGTGTAGTATATACACTGAGAGGTACGTGTTTGTATATATACACTGAGAGGTACGTGTTTGTGTATATACACTGAGAGTTGTTCACCTTTAAGTTAAATTATCTCCGTGTTTACATGATGAGAGATGTGTCTTTCGCATAGATACACATAAAAATGTGCAAATCTCCGAAAATATGCATCGAGAGATGTATATCTCATATATATATATATATATATATATATATATATATATATATATATATATATATTTGTGTCTATGCAATGAGAGTTTATCTCGGTGTATATACAATAAAAGGTGTTTATCTCCGGATATATACAATGAGAGGTATGTATCTCTCTGCATAGGCTTTAAAAATAACCTAGTCAAACAAGCTAAATGTTAGGCCAAGTTATTTTCGTTATGTTTTCATTTATCCTCTTTTTAGCGAGCTTTTAGTCTCTCTCTCTCTCTCTCTCTCTCTCTCTCTCTCTCTCTCTCTCTCTCTCTCTCCAGGCAGTCAAGGCGAATATGCCGTGCACGGAAGATAAGGAGAGGATGATAACATTAAAGACAGAAGAGACGATAACACTGAAAATAAGGAGGAGGGGAAACTGAGGCTGAAGGAGGGACATGATAATGACAGTCAGATAAACAGTAATGGGACAAATAAAAAGGGAAATAAAAAAAAATTGAAAGACAGTCCAAAGAAAAGAGGAGAAAGAATTTGGAAGATATGTGGAAAAAATATTCACACACATTATGTATGTATATACTCGTGTGTGTATGTGTGTGTCTGTGTGTAAGTAACAAATCTTTAAATAAAATAAAATGTCAAATATATATATATATATAATGTCGTGCCGATTAGGTAAAACTTGCTATTTTGGCTTAAATAGCAACGCTCTTCTTGCTATATAAGACAAGCGAAAATTTGTGTATGCAATAATTTCGCAAAAATCATTCTGAACCTAACGAAAAAAATATATTTCATTGTGTTTGTTTATTATTAAATTATTGTAAACGTATCTAAAATATATTTAGTTGGGTTAGGCTAAATTAAATTGCGCTTGTTATAATAAGGTTAGGTAAGTTTTCAAAGTTTCTCTTGGTACAAAATTATAAATTTTTACATTAACATTAATGAAAAAAATATATCTTTAAACATATAAGAGAAAATTTTAGAAAGGACTTGATTTTAAATGAGTTCTTGCTAATTGACCAGTTTTACCTAATCGGCATATATATATATATATATATATATATATATATATATATATATATATATATATATATATATATATATATATAAATTATGTGAATTAATGGTGGCATAACTTTTAATGCTGACATAAAGCCACTTAAAAAGTATAAAGTAAAGTTATTCAGTGAATAATGCATAACATAGTCCACCAGAGGCTTAATGTTATGTAAGTAATGTGGAAATAACCAGGAGTGTGTGTGTGTGTGTGTGTGTGTGTGTGATGTTAAACAAGATATTCCATAAATCTAGAGGCAAAACCACACGAGCAAGACAACCACCTCAGAAGTTACTCAGTGTACATAACCGTAATGAGGTGTATGTTTCTCAATGCATATATATATATATATACACTGTGAGTTTACCTTAATCTCTGTCTAGGAGATTAAAATATTCTTGACTGGTGTTGTGACACCATAACGACCTGTGTGTAGCTGGTAGGCTTCAAACCATCCAGTCAAAGCATGTTTCACGACACCTCTCTGAACTCCGACACCTCTCTGAACTCCGACACCTCTCTGAACCCCGACACCTCTCTGAACCCCGACACCTCTCTGAACCCCGACACCTCTCTGAACCCCGACACCTCTCTGAACCCCGACACCTCTCTGAACCCCGACACCTCTCTGAACCCCGACACCTCTCTGAACCCCGACACCTCTCTGAACCCCGACACCTCTCTGAACCCCGACACCTCTCTGAAACCCACCACCACCACCAACTCCACTTACAGTTGTGGGTTTAGTGGTTAGTATTATAATAAACCGTTTACAGTGTTGGTGGGTAGGTGTTGCATGTGCCGGCGTGGGAGTGTTCTGGCTACTGTGTGTTAGCAGAAAGTGATACTTAGTGAATATCTGAGCCTTAAAACAAAAACAAGCAAACGTACAAGAGCTAGAGCTCGGTTCTCGTAAACGCAGAGTTCGTATAAGTAAATACCAGATCTTGACCTAGATGTTGGCCAAGAGATCGAGTTTGCCTAGTAGAGCTCTAACAGGTATTTATGATTTTGTTTACCATGTCACCGGCCATTTATCAGAAGGTATTTAGTAGTGTAAGTGTAGCGTGAGAATTTCTGACTACCGTCTTCATGTGATTCTCGGGTGATAACTTATCTGTCATCACTCGCACCTTCGTTATTGTGATTCTCAGGTAATAACCTGTTATCTGTCATCACTCGCATTGTCACCGTTATGTGATAGTCAAGTGATAACTGTCAACAACAGCCCTCAGATACGTGATTCTCAGGTGACAATTAGCTGTCAGTAATCACCCGTAGACCCCCATATGAAGAAAGCGGCGTATTCTTCAAGTGGTCTTGGATTCCGCTTTATTATTTCCATCGTGTGTCACTTTTACCTTCCTTAGATATTTACCACGTAAGTCACTCCATCTGTTCTCTGCGTCTGTGTGTTCTTGCTGGGCTTCACAACACATAGAATTTCCTATTCTGCACAAGATTTTTATATTTATAAGCATATTTAATTCGGTTATTTCTTCAGCTAAGTAATGCCATTTCGTGAAGCTTGTACGTGTCTCTGGTGCCATTTTTACTGGGCCATTTTTCAATTTGATCAAGATTTGGGATCTTTTTTTAACTTTTTTTTTTGTCTTCTATTGCGATACTTTACCGCCCTTCAAAGATGGTGTCTTGATGTCCGTGAAGGTCTGTAGATCCAAGTACACGAAGCCATCCTCCTCTTCCTTGGATTAAACCTATGTAATGTGTGACTATTATAGAGATATAAAGTATTTGATATAAATGATGTTGCTGAGTTACATCACATGAATGACATCAGAAGTTCACCTTCTGTCGAAACTTCACAGGTGAAATTCTGATGTCATACACAGTTCAAATTATCTTTTATAAAACTATCCGGGCGGGGCAGGAGTCAGCCGGGCGGGGCAAGCCATAAAGGAAATCCCCAACAAGGCATAAATTATATATCCATTGTATGGTGAAATATCTCGTTGATTACATAGGCCGTGCACACACGCACATGTTCACACGCGCGGGCGCATATGCCTATGGAAACACACACACACACACACACACAAAGGAGACAGAAAAGAGGCACTAAAATATAGACCGGTGTCACTTACGTGTATAGTGTGCAAAGTCCAGGAGAAAATCTTCAGGAAAAGAATGGTGGAGCACCTCGAGTTGAACAGGATAATAAACACCAGACAGCACGGATTCCGGGAAGGCAAATCCTGTGTAACAAACCTCCTAGAGTTCTATGATAAAGTAACAGAGGTAAGGCAAGAGAGAGAGAAGGGTGGGTTGATTGCATTTTCCTGGACTGCAGGAAGGCCTTCGACACAGTTCCTCACATGATATTAGTAAAGAAGTTGGAAGAACAAGCATGTATAACAGGAAGGGCACTGGAATGGATCAGGGAATACCTCACAGGGAGACAACAACGGGTCATGGTGCGTGATGAGGTATCACAGTGGGCGCCTGTGACGAGCGGTGTACCGCAGGGGTCAGTCCTAGGACCAGTGTTATTCTTGGTATATGTAAATGACATGACGGACGGGATAGACTCAGAAGTGTCTCTGTTCGCAGATGATGTGAAATTAATGAGGAGAATCACATCGGAAGAGGACCAAGCAGGACTTCAAACAGACCTGGACAAGCTTGACATCTGGTCTAGCAACTGGCTTCTCGAATTCAATCCCACCAAATGCAAAGTCATGAAGATCGGAGAAGGACAAAGAAGACCGCTGACAGAGTACAGGCTAGGCGGACAAAGGCTACAAACCTCGGCAAAGGAGAAAAGACCTTGGGGTGAGTATAACGCCAAGCACGTCTCCGGAGGCACACATCAACCAGATAACTGCGTCAGCATATGGGCGACTGGCAAACCTAAGATTAGCGTTCCGTTACCTTAACAAGGAATCGTTCAAGACACTGTACACCGTGTACGTCAGGCCCATACTAGAATATGCAGCACCAGTCTGGAACCCACACCTGGTCAAGCACGTAAAGAAACTAGAAAGTGAAAAGGTTTGCGACAAGGTTAGTTCCACAACTCAGGGGTCTGTCCTATGAAGAAAGGTTGAGGGAAATAGGACTAACAACACTGGAGGAAAGAAGGGTCAGAGGAGACATGATAACGACATACAAAATACTGCGGGGAATTGAAAAGGTAGACAGTGACAGGATGTTTCAGAGAGGGAACACAGAAACAAGGGGACACAACTGGAAGCTGAAGACTCAGATGAGTCAAAGGGATGTTAGGAAGCATTTCTTCAGCCACAGAGTAGTCAGGAAGTAGAATAGTCTAGAGAAAGATATAGTGGAGGCAGGAACCATACATAGTTTTAAGACAAGGTATGATAAAGCTCATGGAGCAGAGAGAGCAGAGACCCAGTAGCGGACAGCGAAGAGGCGGGGCCAGGAGCTGAGTATCAACCCCTGCAACCACAATTAGGTGATTACAATTAGGCGAGTTCACACACACCAACCAGCGTCACTTACATATACCTGGAGTATACCTGGAGAGAGTTCCAGGGGTCAACGCCCCTGCGGCCCGGTCTGTGACCAGGCCTCATGTTGGATCAGAGCCTGATCAACCAGGCTGTTACTGCTGGCCGCACGCAGTCCAACGTACGAACCACATCCTGGCTGGTCAGGTACCGACTTTAGGTGCCTGTCCAGTGCCTGCTTGAATACAGCCAGGTGTTTGTTGGTAATCCCCCTGATGTATGCTGGGAGGCAGTTAAACAGTCTTGGGCCCCTGACACTTATTGTGTTGTCTCTCAACGTGCTAGTGGCACCCCTGCTTTTCATTGGGGGGATGTTACATCGCCTGCCGAGTCTTTTGCTTTCGTAGGGAGTGACTCTCGTGTGCAAGTTTGGTACTAATCCCTCGAGAATTTTCCACGTGTATATAATAATGTATCTCTCCCGCCTGCGTTCTAGGGAGTACAGGTTTAGGAACTTCAAGCGTTCCCAGTAATTGAGGTGGTTTATCGCAGTTAAGCGTGCCGTGAAGGTTCTCTACACATTTTCTAGGTCAGCAATTTCACCTGCCTTGAAAGGTGCAGTTAGTGTGCAGCAATATTCCAGCCTTAATAGAATAAGCGACCTCAAAAGTGTCAACATGAGCTTGGCATCCCTGGTTTTGAGGGTTCTCATTATCCTTCCTGTCATTTTTCTAGCAGATGCGATTGCTACGGTGTTATGATCCTTATAGAATATGGTATACAAACTCGTGGAGAAGATTATCAGGAGAAGAGTGGTGGATCACCTAGAAAGGAACAAGCTTATACAAGATAACCAGCATGGTTTCAGGGAAGGGAAATCCTGTCACAAACTTATTGGAGTTTTACAACAAGGTGACTGAAGATGAGAGAGAGAGAGAGAGAGAGAGAGAGAGATGGGGGTGGGTAGATTGTATTTTCTTGGATTGTAATAAGGCTTTCGACACAGTTCCACACAAGAGATTAGTGCAAAAGCTAGAGGATCAGGCAGGTATTAACGGGGAAGGCACTGCAGTAGATCAGCGAATACCTGACAGGAAGGCAACGAGACATGGTACGTGACAAGGTGTCAGAGTGGGAGCCTGTGACCAACGGGGTTCCACAGGGGTCTATCCAAGGGCCGGTGCTATTTCTGGTGTATGTGAATGACATGATGGAGGGGATAGATTCAGAAATGTCCCTGTTTCCAGACTCTGTGAAATTAATGCGAAGAATTCAATCGGATGAGGGCCAGGTAGGACTACAAAGGGATCTGGACAGGCTGCAAGAATGGACCAGTAACTGGCTTCTGGAGTTTAACCACATCAAGTGCGAAGTCATGAAGACTGGGGAAGGTCAAAGACCGCAGAAAGAGTACAGGCTAGGGGGCCAAAGATTGTAAACCTCACTCAAGGAAAAAGGATCTTGGGGTGAGTATAATACCAAACGCATCTCCTGAGGAGCACATCAACCAAATAACTGCTGCAGCATATGGGCGCCTGACAAATCTAAGAATAGCATTTCGACACCTTAGTAAGGAATCGTTCAAGACTTTGTACACTGTGTACGTCAGACCCATATTAGAGTATGCAGAACCAGTATGGAACCCACACTTGGTCAAGCAATTCAAGAAATTAGAGAAAGTAAAAAGGTTTGCAACAAGACTAGTCCCGGAGCTATGGGGTATGTCCTACGAGGAGAGGTTAAGGGAAATCGACCTGACGACACTGGAGGACAGAAGGGATAGGGGGACATGATAAAGACATATACTGAGAGGAAATGACAGGTTGAATAGGGACAGGATGTTTCAGAGATGAGACACAGCAACAAGGGGACACAACTGGAAGTTGAAAACTTAGATGAGTCACAGGGATGTTAGGAAGTAATTCTTCAGTTGTCAGGAAGTGAAACAGACTGGAGTGATGTAGTGGAGGCAGGATCCATACATAGCTTTAAGAAGAGATACCATAAAGCTCATGGAGCAGGGAGAGAGTGGATCTAGTAGAGAACAGCAAAGAGACGGGGCCAGGAGTTGAATCGACCCCTGGAACCAAAAATAGGCGAGCGAGCGCACACACACAGTTATATATATGCACATACATATATAAACATATATACACATACATATGTGCATACATATACACAGTGAATACATATATATACATACACAGTACATAGATATACACGTAGACACTAGTACAGACGCACACACACACACA
The DNA here is from genome assembly GCA_009830355.1 of Cherax destructor. Lineage (NCBI taxonomy): Eukaryota > Metazoa > Arthropoda > Malacostraca > Decapoda > Parastacidae > Cherax > Cherax destructor. Next base: position 342,157 of record WNWK01000862.1, on the reverse strand, counting down.
AAGGCTGGTCACGCCTCCAACGCTGCCACCCTTTTGAAATTTTTCCCCTCTCGTCGCTACCATCTAGCTGCTTAAATACTCTTAGTCGTCGTCCTCGCCTTGGTGATGGCAGCTTGTGCTCAACTTGGAGGAGGAGCTGACACTTGTACAACTGCTCCGAAATACAACAGGAACAAGTTGAATACTTTTGTTTATATGGGTTTAAAATAAGAAATGAACAACTTTTAAATACTTATCCATCCGTAGTTGAGATACCAGACTTAGCTGCCACTTGGTGGGTTATTATAGGGAGAATATTATGATTTCCTCTGTATATAGTATGCATTATATTTTCGCTTGCCGAATAAGACAAGCGAAAATTTGTGTATGCAATAATTTTAGCAAAAATCATTCTGAACCTCACGAAAAAAAATATATTTCATGATGTCTGTTTATTATTAAATAATTGTAAACTTGTCTAAAATATATTTAGCTGGATTAGGCTGAATTAAATTGCGCTTTTTATAAAAAGGTTAGGTAAGTTTTTATAGATTCTTTTGGTAAAAAAAATATTAATTTTTACATGAAAAAAAAATATTTAAACGTATAAGAGAAAATTTTATAAAGGACTTAATTTTAAATGAATTCTTTCTAATTGACCAATTTTATCTATTCGGGGCGCTCGCGCGCACACACACACACACACACACATACATACATATGTATATATATATATATATATATATATATATATATATATATATATATATATATATATATATATATATATATATATATTGATGCTTTCTCATTTATGCTGTGTAGAGATGTTATGACGTCTGCCAGTTTAGAGTATTTTTCGAGAATAGAAAAACACTTTAGTGACGCCAATCAGTTTCTCTGAGATATTTGAGACGAACTGACTGGCGTCACCAGCTACTTTGTTCCGATAAAACAAATCAATCCTCCTGTTGCTACTCTTGCAACATTGCATAGCTCTTGATGACGCACGGAGACGTGTGACAGATCTTGAGCTGAAGATTTCCATCCCCTCCCCCCCCCTTGGCTTGTCTTACGCATTACACACACACACACACACACACACACACACGTACGTTCGTATTTTGTGTGTTCTTTATAACTAATTCTGAATTTTTCATATATGTAAAATATATTACATTAATTAAAACGCTGCAGCAAAATAACGTTAAGCAACTGGGTGAGAGTTGTGTCCCGATCATTAGTGCAACGGAAAGCAATTTTGAAACGAATTAGAAGTTTGAAAGAAGCATGCAGAGTGAGACGGTTAAAAGAAATGTGTATATTTTGGTCTAAGATTCTCTGAAGATAGTTTCGGGGACCGAGACCCTCTTGCAACCGATTCATATCTCACTTTCAAGTAACTTCTCGTTGCTGGTGACGGGAAGGGGAGGTTCTCTTGATCCAAGGAACTGAATGTTCTTCTCTTCAGTCGAGCCTCATTGTCTCCCAATCCACAGGCGCTGCGAGACCCCCGTACGGGCTTAGCTCTTCCCCCCCCCCTAAATATAATAACATTACTCTACCCAAGAAATTTCTGTTTGCACAGGTAATTATTTGTTACTGTTAATAAAGCGAAATTGAAGATGAAGAATGTAGAAGAATGAGTAGGAGATACATAAGTAAAGTAGTGGGAGGGACCAAAAAAATAAATAAATGAAGAAGGAAGAGAAAGGACAAGTAAACAGAATGAGAAAAGTCGAGAAAAAGAGTAACCATAGCAAATAACAAAAGTAGTAGATAAGGAATAAAAGACAAACGCAGAACATGGAAGGTAAATAAGGAAAAGACTAAGTAAACTTGGGGTAATAAAGAGAACAGGAGAATTATGAGTGAAAGTGGAAACTGATCAAACTTTATTAAGTTTCCTTGAGGCAAATAAAATAAAATAATCTTGTTATAAATGTCTGCGCTGTTTTGTGTTAGCTTAAGCACTATTTTGTTAGCTTAAACACTATTTTGTGTTAGCTTAAGCACTATTTTGTTAGCTTAAACACTATTTTGTGTTAGCTTAAGCACTATTTTGTTAGCTTAAGCACTATTTTGTTAGCTTAAACACTATTTTGTGTTAGCTTAAGCACTATTTTGTTAGCTTCGAAGACTAACCCACACAGTGGGTTAGAACGTCATGTGTGATTTTCGCTCACCACGGGGCGGGCCAAAACGACATGGGTTCGAATCCTCGATTAGGGGTCTGCCTAGGAAAGGTTGGAGGGAGGGGGTAAAGGAGGTTTTGTGTGCGAGGGGCTTGGACTTCCAGCAAGCATGCGTGAGCGTATTTGATTGGAGTGAATGGAGACAAATGGCTTTTAATACTTGACGTGCTGTTCGAGTGTGAGCAAGGTAACATTTATGAAGGGATCCTGGGAAACCGGCAGGCCGGACTTGAGTTCTGGAGATGGGAAGTACAGTGCCGGCACTCTGAAGGAGGGGTGTTAATGTTGCAATTTTATAACTGTAGTGTAAGCACGCCTCTGGCAAGACAGTGATGGAGTGAATGATGAAAGTTTTTCTTTTTCGGGTCACTCTGCCTTGGTGGAAACGGCCGATATATATATATATATATATATATATATATATATATATAACACAGAATTTGTGACTTTTTTTTAAGCATAAAGAAACTGACTGATTTGTGATTGGCAAAATTATCGAAGAAATGCAAGCGTGGCACCCTGGACCTGCCTCACCCCTCGTAAAACACGTTTTTTGACGCCGAGTTATTGTGTTAGTGGGTGATGATGGGGAGAATGGGGAAGCAGAGGAGGGGTGTAGTGGGGAGAGGAAACAGGGAAGGAGGAGCAATAACGGAGGAATGGGAAAGAAAGGAACAGAGGGGAGGGATAAGTAAGTAAGGTTTGTAACAAAGAGGTGAGGGAAGGCTAAGGTAGTGGAAGAGAGTAAGGGATGGAAGGAGTGCAAGAATGGAAGAGAAAATAAAATAATGTAAATGAAAGGTAAAAGAGAAAGAAAGGGCAAAAAAAGATAGTGAGACAACGATGTTGAAAGTATGAGAGAGAAGGGGAATTAGAGAGGGGAGGCGAATGAAAGTAAGTGGGGAGGGAAATTAAAATGGTGAGGAAGGGGGGGGGAGGGGTAGGTGAAGGTAAAGGAAAGAGGAAGGAACCAACACAGCAAATGACGAGGACACCTAAAAACACGAAATAAGAATAAAAAGAGCATCAGTAAAGAGAATAAAGCAGAGAAGAAACATTGAGACGATATATTAATAAAAGCGAAATACAGCAAGTTATTAGGCGAGGAACAGGCAAAACAAGTAACTTCAGAGATGAAGTTTGTATAAACAGACCAGCCCTGTGTCACCCCCTACGGATTTAGCGCTTCCTTGTACAATGATGATAATAATAGTGATACTACTGCTAATAATAATGGACATGAGAAACTAAAGAAAGATATAGGAGGATGAGGGCACGCAAGATAATTAAAAGAATAGAGATACAAAGAAAAGGTGGGAGGGAGGGAGGGATGGATGGAAGGTGGGATGGATGGATGGAAGGTGGGATGGATGGATGGAAGGTGGGATGGATGGATGGAAGGTGGGATGGATGGATGGAAGGTGGGATGGATGGATGGAAGGTGGGATGGATGGATGGAAGGTGGGATGGATGGATGGATGGAAGGTGGGATGGATGGATGGAAGGTGGGATGGATGGATGGAAGGTGGGATGGATGGATGGAGTGAGGGATGGATGGATGGAGGGAGAGGGAGGGATGGAAGGAGGGAGGAGGGAGGGATGGAGGGAGGAGGGAGGGAGGGATGGAAGGAGGGCGGAGGGATGGAAGGAGGGAGGGAGGGAGGGAGGGATGGATGGATGGATGGATGGACGGAGGGATGGACGGAGGAGGGATGACGGACGGACGGACGGACGGAGGGAGGGAGGGATGGACGGAGGGATGGACGGACGGAGGGATGGACGGACGGAGGGAGGGACGGACGGAGGTAGGGATGGACGGAGGGAGGGATGGACGGAGGGAGGGACGGACGGACGGACGGATGGAGGGATGGAGGGATGGAGGGATGGAGGGATGGAGGGATGGAGGGAGGGAGGGAGGGAGGGAGGGAGGGAGACTTATTTTTCATCTTTATTAATGTTTCTTGAAGGTGAGAAGGAAGAGGGCGACGAAGAATGATGTGCGTGAAAGTGGGTCAGCTTGGATGAGGAAGGGGAGAGGGAGAGAGAATGATAATCAAGAGGGGAACCGTGAAATGGGTTTCTCTCCTAGCCCTCCCTATTCCCTCCCTAGGCGGACCTCTTTCTCCCCTCCACTTTCCTCCCCTCTCCTTCTCTTCCTCCTCTTACCCTTCATATTACTTTTCTTCTCACCCTTCCTCTTTCACCTCGCCTACCTCTTATTCCCATTTCCTGAGACTCACCTTTCCTCTGATTCCTCTGTCAACCTTCCCCTTCCCTTCCCTTCCTCTCTAATGCTCTCTCGTACCCCTCCCAGCAACTTTCTTCCCCTCTTTCACCACCCTTCACCTCTTCTCCCTTCCCCTACTATATTTCCTTTTCACCTCCCTTCCATCGCCCCTTTTTTAACTCTCTTGTGCCACTTCTACTACTCCCCCTACCTACTACTACTATTTCCACTACCAACATTACCACTACTATTCTCACTTCCTTCTTCCTCCTCTCTTTGTGGCGTCCCTGCCCTCCTCTCGAGTATATATTGGCTCCCTTACCTTCGTGTGTTAGTGTGACTACTTAATGGTCCAAGTCGGACCGGAACGTCATTATAAGTTTCTTTCTATGTTCAGGTTTATTTGTGGATTCCTCCTCCTCCTTCCTTTTACGCCTCTTCATTCTTCCTTTTTTTTATTTCCCTTTCCCCTCCCTTCCCTATCATTACCCCTCCCCCCTTCCGAACACTGCAACCCTAGAGAGGTTCTTCAACTCTCCCCTCCCTTCCCTTCTACCTCCCGTCTGTTCGGTCGCGCTGTCGGTCGCATGCTCGACGCAGGCATCGGACACGGCCTGGACATCAGGAGACGCCTTGCTGGTATTATTATTCCCGTGTGGGTCTGTCTCAAGGTGATGCGCGGTGAAGACTGATACTCCGTCGGCTGTGAGCGCAAGACAATACCACTATCCCAGGTAAGCGTCTGTGTTAAGGTTTATCAAAAGTATAATTGCAGTTGTTGCTTATAAAATATCATATATATATGAATATATTGACTTAGGAACGTTAATTCGACGCATGTTTTAGATATCTAAATAAGAGTGTTGGGGGGGAGAGAGAGAGAGAGAGAGAGAGAGAGAGAGAGAGAGAGAGAGAGAGAGAGAGAGAGAGAGAGAGAAACAATTAACCATATAAACTGAGCCTCGGGGGCTGGAGTCGGGTTCCGTAAAGAAAAACCACACTCAGGTTTAAGTGGTGTAATTAGCGGGAGCAAAAATCACCGCCTGCTTCCCCAAACTAAGAACAACTGAGTTTATTTGTGGAACATAAACGTTACTAACCCGTGATCAATAGTGAGGCGCGCGCACACACACACAGACACACACACAGACACACACAGACACACACAGACACACACAGACACACATACACATACACACATACACACATACACACATACACACACACACACACACACACACACACACAGACACACACACACACACACATACACACACGATATAGTGGAGGCGGGAACCATACATAGTTTTAAGACAAGGTATGATAAAGCTCACGGAGCAGGGAGAGCAGAGACCCAGTAGCGGACAGTGCAGAGGCGGGGCCAGGAGCTGAGTCTCGACCCCTGCAACCACAATTAGGTGAATTAGGTGAGTACATACACACACATACAGACACACACATACAGACACACATACAGACACACATACAGACACACATACAGACACACACACACATACAGACACACACACACATACAGACACACACACATACACATACACATACACACACATACACACATACAGACACACATACAGACACACACATACAGACACACACATACAGACACACACTACAGACACACACATACAGACACACACATACAGACACACACATACAGACACACACATACAGACACACACATACAGACACACACATACAGACACACACATACAGACACACACATACAGACACACACATACAGACACACACATACAGACACACACATACAGACACACACATACAGACACACACATACAGACACACACATACAGACACACACATACAGACACACACATACAGACACACACATACAGACACACACATACAGACACACACATACAGACACACACATACAGACACACACATACAGACACACACACATACAGACACACACACATAGACACACACACATAGACACACACACATAGACACACACACATACAGACACACACATACAGACACACACATACAGACACACACATACAGACACACACATACAGACACACACAGACACACACATACAGACACACACATACACACACACACATACAGACACACATACAGACACACACAGACACACACATACAGACACACATACAGACAAATACAGACACACACACAGTTGAAGACTCAGATGAGTCACAGGGCTGTTAGGAAGTATTTCTTCAGCCATAGAGTTGTCAGAAGTGGAATAGTCCGGAAAGTGAGGTAGTGGAGGCAGGATCCATACATAGCTTGAAGAAGTAGTATGATGAAGTTCACGGAGCAGGGAGAGAGTGACCTACTAGTAGCGACCAGTGAAGAGGTGAGGCCAATAACTATGAATCGACCCCTGCAGCAACAATTAGGTGAGTACACACACACACATAGAGATGCAGACATACATAGTGATATAAACAGTCTGAGAGATGGACAGAGAAAGATACATAGAGAGGAGGGAAGAGGTGATAATGTCCGTATAGGCTATTCTGACCTCTGAGGTCAGAGAGAGAGAGAGAGGTTATGTAGGTAACAGCTGTTAGCTTGTAACTAGTGTTAGGAACTCTGAACCTAACCTTGTAAAACCCTGTGTAAAATTATAAGTGAGAAATTCATGATAATGGGAGGTTATTACCCCTGTGTGTGTGTTAACGTGACCTGGGACCCTTGGGTCATCATAGTGAAGCGCTACATCCGTAGGGGCCACACAACCCATTGGAGAAAGGTAGGAAATCAGTTTTGATCGGAGGAAGGGGAGAGTAAGCCAAGTTCTTGAATCACAAGCCCTTCTATTAATTGCTTTCGGCGAGATGGCTCTTGATCCCAGGAATTGGACCTATTCTTCCTTGCATCGAACGTCATTGCTTGCCGTTTTCCCAAGGCGCTTAATGACCCCCTACGGGTTCAGCGCTACGGAGGATAATTTGAGGTCCGATTCTGTCAAGAAATATATTGAATGAACGATGGTGAAAATGTTTCTTTTATTGGGTCATTCTGCATGAATGGGAGACTGCCGGAGTGCTTAAAAAAATATATGTACTTACCAGAGTCACCAAGAGCAAATAAAGATATCTGACAAGTGTTTTCGGGGGTCAGCGCCCCCTGCAACCAACTGCCAGACCAGGTCTCCTCGAGGATCAAGGCCTGATCAACCAGGCTGTTACTTACGTCATGATTCACGACATCACAATAACACGACTGCAAAGCAAACCACGGAACGGGTGGAATTTCAACCCCATGGCTAGCGAGTCCTGAAATGCACAGGCCAGTGCGTTCACCACTGGGCAGCCGCACGCGCAAAACCCAGCTGCTCAGGGACGGATTTGAGGAGTTTATCACATACTCTCCTGAAGACGGTCAGAGGTTTGTTGACTCCCCCTGACGCAAAGTGAATCCAATCTGAGAGCGTCTGTGCCACGCGATGTTACGCAAATCTCGCCACTTATTTACATAGACAAAAAAGAATTCAAAGTGCTCTACGGAGGCAAATAAATAAATAAAAATAGTATCTTTAAACATCAATAAACATCGTGATTGCTAACATGTCCCAAATGTTTCCTCAAAAAATTTAAATCTTCCACGTTACAAATATAAACAAACTCTTAAACATATTTAACATCTTCTTCCCCCCCTCCCCCCCCACGAGAAAACTCCCCTGCCACACACAAAAATTCCCCGCCACAAGCAGAAATTTCCCTGCCACATACAAAAAAAAAAAAAAACTTTCCCCCACCAGCTTGTGCATACAGACTCCGCAAACAGCAACAGGTAAATCAAACACTGTCACTCAGATCTCCGTTCAATCAGAGACAGTGCAGAAGAGACTGCACATGAGTCCTGTCAGAGCAGTGCTAGGCACCGTGGACCTGCCCAGAGCAGTGCTAGGCACCGTGGACCTGCCCAGAGCAGTGCTAGGCACCGTGGACCTGCCCAGAGCAGTGCTAGGCACCGTGGACCTGCCCAGAGCAGTGCTAGGCACCGTGGACCTGCCCAGAGCAGTGCTAGGCACCGTGGACCTGCCCAGAGCAGTGCTAGGCACCGTGGACCTGCCCAGAGCAGTGCTAGGCACCGTGGACCTGCCCAGAGCAGTGCTAGGCACCGTGGACCTGCCCAGAGCAGTGCTAGGCACCGTGGACCTGCCCAGAGCAGTGCTAGGCACCGTGGACCTGCCCAGAGCAGTGCTAGGCACCGTGGACCTGCCCAGAGCAGTGCTAGGCACCGTGGACCTGCCCAGAGCAGTGCTAGGCACCGTGGACCTGCCCAGAGCAGTGCTAGGCACCGTGGACCTGCCCAGAGCAGTGCTAGGCACCGTGCACCTGCCCAGATGCTATATACTTGTGAACCATGGGATACCTGGAGTATACCTGATGGGTATTTCGAGGGTCATCGCCCCCTCTGCCCGGTCCATGGCCAGGCCTTGCACTGGATCACAGCCTGATCATCCAGGCTGTTACTGCTGGCCGCACGCAAACCTGCTGGTCAGGTACTGACTTTAGGTGCCTGTCCAGCGCCTTCTATTGGTAAGTGGAGTGGGACTATATCGGTTGTTCTTAGTGACTCAGGGTGGTCAGAAAGTGGAATGACCTAGATGATGACCTGGTGTAAGCGGAATTAATACACAGCTTAAAGAATAAGTACGATTAGGTTCACGAGGCTAGATGGGAGTGAGAGGAGGGCGTCAGGAGCCTTGAATGGACTCCCATAAAGACAAGTAGGTCCTCGCTCCGAATTCCTCGTCAGTGTCCGAGGTCCTCGTCAGTGTCCGAGGTCCTCGTCAGTGTCCGAGGTCCTCGTCAGTGTCCGAGGTCCTCGTCAGTGTCCGAGGTCCTCGTCAGTGTCCGAGGTCCTCGTCAGTGTCCGAGGTCCTCGTCAGTGTCGAGGTCCTCGTCAGTGTCCGAGGTCCTCGTCAGTGTCCGAGGTCCTCGTCAGTGTCCGAGGTCCTCGTCAGTGTCCGAGGTCCTCGTCAGTGTCCGAGGTCCTCGTCAGTGTCCGAGGTCCTCGTCAGTGTCCGAGGTCCTCGTCAGTGTCCGAGGTCCTCGTCAGTGTCCGAGGTCCTCGTCAGTGTCCGAGGTCCTCGTCAGTGTCCGAGGTCCTCGTCAGTGTCCGAGGTCCTCGTCAGTGTCCGAGGTCCTCGTCAGTGTCCGAGGTCCTCGACAGTGTCCGAGGTCCTCGACAGTGTCCGAGGTCCTCGACAGTGTCCGAGGTCCTCGACAGTGTCCGAGGTCCTCGACAGTGTCCGAGGTCTCGACAGTGTCGAGGTCCTCGACAGTGTCGAGGTCCTCGACAGTGTCGAGGTCCTCGACAGTGTCCGAGGTCCTCGACAGTGTCCGAGGTCCTCGACAGTGTCCGAGGTCCTCGACAGTGTCCGAGGTCCTCGACAGTGTCCGAGGTCCTCGACAGTGTCCGAGGTCCTCGACAGTGTCCGAGGTCCTCGACAGTGTCCGAGGTCCTCGACAGTGTCCGAGGTCCTCGACAGTGTCCGAGGTCCTCGACAGTGTCCGAGGTCCTCGACAGTGTCCGAGGTCCTCGACAGTGTCCGAGGTCCTCGACAGTGTCCGAGGTCCTCGTCAGTGTCCGAGGTCCTCGACAGTGTCGAGGTCTCGACATGTCGGTCTCGACAGTGTCGGGTCCTCGACAGTGTCCGAGGTCCTCGTCGGTGTCCGAGGTCCTCGTCAGTGTCCTCGCTCCGAGGTCCACAGCATTGTGACACCGAAATAAATTCATCACTGTTTTAATATCTCTGTGAATTTTTCAAAAATCATTACGATAATTATAGATGATGGAGCATTTAGGCATTATGCAAATGTGGTCCAAATAGTGGCTATTGGAGTTCAACCCCGCTAGAATATGATTAAAGCTGGGTAGAGGAGACCAGAGACCAATATTCTTAGTTTTTGTAAAAATGTGTAATTTGTCAATGTGTAATTGTATGAAACGCTTGGGTGTTGGACCAGAGGTTTTGCCCCCGTGATTTCTCGTCACACATCAGTTTTCCAGGCCAAGAGCTGTTATCCTACCGCAGGTCATTCAAAGCACAGCCCTGTCTAAGGTATATTACCACCCCGCAGGATGGCACCTACTCCAGTCGGCTAACAGATTTTGTGGCGGGTGTCTACCAACACGGCCCAGAAGATACACACAGCTGAGTCACACACTGGACGAGGACCCTGGGACGTGCACATCAACTCGATCCTCTGGTGGGACGTGCACATCAACTCGATCCTCTGGTGGGACGTGCACATCAACTCGATCCTCTGGTGGGACGTGCACATCAACCACATCACAGTATCAAACACGAGCATCCCAGCCTCCAGTTTGGCGTGTATATGTGGGGGATACCTTTTTTATTATTTAACAAAATTAGAAGCATCAGCCCTGTTCGACTGCGCTAACGATGTAGGGGTGTTACCTCCCCTTCACCCGTTCGTGGGAGGGAGGGAGGGAAGGGAAGGGAGGGAGGGAAGGGAAGGGTGGATGACACCCGGTGATTTATTACTTTGCAATATGTGATACCTGAGAATAATTACTGTAGGGGATGGGTTTGCGTCCAGCGTTAATGTCTGTTTAGATTATGGTGTCCTGTATCGTGGCGGGGATGGTCGTGGTGGGGATATTAGTGGCGGGGATGGTCGTGGCGGGGATAGTGGCAATGGTGGCGATGTTAGTGGTGGGGATGAAGTGTATTTATAACGGATACGTTACTACGTAATGCTGCTCCTGCTGCTCCTTCTCCTGTCCACCTTGAAGATCAGTTGGCCACAGCCTTGAACATAATAGTGATAGCGTAAGTATTAGCCATTGTGCTAGTTGATGCACACTGCTAAACAGCCATTAATGCACTACCTGTCAGACTGCAAGATGTCGCCTGATCTAGTGGATCAGGATCCAGACGAAACTGATGCCCAACTTGGATTCTTGGGAGTAAATGACCTAAAGATATTGATGTCCATTCCAATAGCATGTTCAAGTCCTCTGATAGCCTCCTCCCCCACAACACACACACAAACATGGGGCTATGGTTTAGTTAATGAGTGATGTGTAACTAGTCTCAAGTGTCACGTTCTAGCGATGGAAAGCCAAATACTATAGTCTGTGACGCCGAGTCGAGGGCACTGTTCTTTAAGCATTAACATAAATGTAATCAATAATTTGAATGGATCATCATATGATCAATACCGGAGTCAGTTGACTCTTGCTAATGTCCCAACACTACTTCACCCTTTCTATTAAATGTCCCTACAAGTTCTTCAATGCAGTGTTGGGGAGTACCTGGAGGTGTTCCGGGGGTCAACGCCCCCGCGGCCCGGTCCATGACCAGGCCTCGGGTGTTTTTAAATGTCTTTCAAGCGGGCAGTGTGGCCGGAAGGAATAAAAAACAAGGGGAAAGCCTTCTGCTTTGTATGCCTCAACTATCTAGAGATTGAAAACATACAGAGTTAGGAAAACACTTAGGCCTTTTGAGTAGGTAGCCTCGCTGTGGACTGTAAGGGATTGTATTCTAACACTCTTCCTCCATCTCGTTCCTCTTTCTCCTCCTCCTCTCCCTCCCCATCCTCCTCATCCCCCACCTCCTCCTGCATCTTTACCTCCATCTCGTCCTCGTCCTCCTGCACCAGGGTGACTTATGGCCACATTATACCTTCGTACACTTAAGTCTGCCCAGAGTGACGTTAATAAGAGGGGCCTCCCTGTGGGCAACACCGCCACAAACCTGAGTTATTGTCTTGCTGGACTATGTGAGAGAGAGAGCGAGAGAGAGCGAGAGAGAGCGAGAGGGGGGGAAGCAAACAAGAAGACAGGCAAGCAGGTAGATACCAGCAGATAGCCAGAGAAAGTGAGAGAAAATTAAGCAAATCGTATTTTTTAAAATTCATCTTGAACCTTTGGTTAATAAGATTTAAAACCTATCGACTACACAAAGGGTCATTAAGTTTACATCCCTAATATAGGGGATTAAGGTAAACACTGATTGCATTTGTACCGAGATAAATACCCCTTCAGTGTGCATGCAGCTTCTGTTGTTAACAACCAATAACTGCCACTAAATGTATTTTTTTTTATCTCTTAGCGCTATTTAATATATTCATTATCTCAGTCCATCATGTCAAATAAACTCTAAATGTAAACTAAGAACGAACTCAAAATAACAATAACAATACTTAATTAAACTCAAGAGAACGTGGACACAAATGTGGAGATAAAACTCGAGGTCATACTAAACATTCATTAAAACACACGTGTATTGACTGGAAACTAAACATAATCATATGTAATGAAGATCGAGAGTATAAACATATTGCATGAAAGATTTCACACACACATGGTGAATGTCTTGTATATTATTTGTACATTAGGGAGGCGTAATTCAGTCTTCATTACTATGATTTATTACCACGAGTATTATTATCCTCTCTCTCTCTCTCTCTATCTCTCTCTCTCTCTCTCTCTCTCTCTCCATTCTCTTATTTTCCTGACTAGTCTCCTTAAGAAACTTTAAACCTTACATATTTGAACTCATTTTGCTTTTTACACACTTGTTTGTGTGTTGTCTTCATCCTGCACCGACTACTCAAAGACGTACATAATTTAAATGATTTTTTGTTGAGGTTCCTGAGTGCTGTTTTGGAGGGTCACCGGTTCTGATCGATTTTTTTTTCAATAAAAGACAGAGGTGCAGAGCGAACTATTATTGGGACAACGTTTCGCTGTATGCAGAGCTTCGTCGTTGATTTGTTGAAAGTTTACACAGAACGAAAAGTTACAAGAGAAGTTAACTCTCCGTGTACCTTCATTGTTGTAATCTGTACACTGCTGCATTCTGAGTACATTTTAGAAAATAAATATATGGACAAGTACATTATTACAGAATTAGTGCAGGTCTCCGGAGTCAGCTCTTCCCTGCCGCTCTCCCTGCCTCTCTTCTCCCTGCCTCTCTTCTCCCTGCCTCTCCCGTTAACACATTCATTCGTGAGGACATGTCTCGCATCGCAAATTTTGACCCCGATTTTTGAGAGAGTTAGACTAGGGGATTTTTTTTTTCTGAAATTGTGAGCCGAGGTTTCTTTGTATATCCCACTGATGAAGGGAATATTAATCTCTTAAAAGTATATCCATTAGACAGCTGTTTGATTCCTCACGATTGTTTAATCTCTAAATAAATGTGGCTGTTAATAAAAAAAACTGATGTCAGAGTATGTCGCGCCGGGAAAACTGGTCTCGACATCTGTACATAAAGAAGAATGCGCAACGTAGACATCAGCTGAGTAGACTCGCGGCGGGCGAAATTTCTCGAAGTAAAAGTTCCCCATATTTTGCAAATGTTATGTGCAGACCAATGTTGGAGTGTTGGAGAGAGATGCGAGGTTACGGTGAATCATTGGTAAAGTGAGAATTGGCGCAGTTTTACCCTTGACATTGTGGAGAGAAGTTTGCGCAGGAGTGGGGAGGGTGGAAGACTATGGAGAGTGTGTAAAAGAAGCAAGTTGAAAGTGAATTAAGAATTATCACGATCAGTAAATGAAAAGAAGGTAAAGGTGAGAAGAATTCACATAGGAATTAAAAATTAAGGGAAGACTAGATGGAAGGAGCATGGATTAAGTAAATGCATTTAGATATTAAAAAGTGAATGCGTCAGTAAATTGATATATGGAAGATAAAATAAATGCCAGTATTGATGTTATAAAAAATTCTCAAGTTTATTGAAGACTGTGGAAAGAACTTCGGTGATGGTATGTGACCTAGGAAATACACCAGTGAAGCTGTGGCAACGATTTTGTGTGAATGTGAGGCGTAGTGTTTGTGTTACAGTGAAGAGGAAGCTGGAGACAGTGGAGATGTCGTGTCTGAGAACAGTGTGTGATGTGAATGTTATACAGAGATATGGAAAAAACCTAGAAGGCAGAGGTAGTATGGAAGGGTGTGTAATATGGAATGGATGGAAAGAAGTGTAAGGAACATCCCAGGAAGGGGTGTAAGTAGGGAGTGAGGGAGGGTTGGGTGGTAGTGCTTTGAGCATTCAGCAGATATCTGTGAGAATAAAAGTTCATACCGAGTGGAGGAGCGTTCTTTCTGGAGATGGGGAGGGGGGGTTAGGGAAGGATTTGTCGTGCTGTTGGAGTGTGACCATAATTTTAATATATAATATATATATTATTATTATTATTATATGCAAAACAACCACGGGGGAGGAAGTTGTTTTGCATCTTTGAGCCTCAAATAAATAAATACTAAATTATGTAGAGGCTTAAAAGCAGTGTAAAAACTAACTGTAACGCACGCAAGAACTGGTCTCGCATCTGCTTTATAGAGTGAATGAACAGACGAGGTAGACAAAGATTGTTTAGCAGGCGATGGACCAGAAAGTGTGTGTGACGAAAGCTGTTAACTTGGACGCCTCGCAGAGGTATTATGAAATACACTTCGTGAAAGCAATGCAGAGGACGAGTAAACTAGAAAGTAACTTATTGGAAGGTAAAACAAACCACATCTAAAATGTCGATAATCTTATCCATTATAAACACACACACACACACACACACACACAACCAAAATTCACACGGGAGAGAATCCAGACGCCAAGAAAAAAGCATTTGTACACACCAGACAAAGCTCGTTCCCTGTGAATGTTTTATACTTTAGGGAGAAGTATGGTGGAGCCGAGAGGAGGATGCTGACGCCTGCACTAGCATCCTACCCTGCAAGATCCCGCCTGTGTTCATGACATCATGCTGATGATGCTAGCGTTGATGAGGTGCTGATGATGCTAGCGTTGATGAGGTGCTGATGATGCTAGCGTTGATGAGATGCTGATGATGAGATGCTGATGATACTAGCGTTGATGAGGTGCTGATGATGCTAGCGTTGATGAGGTGCTGATGATGCTAGCGTTGATGAGGTGCTGATGATGCTAGCGTTGATGAGGTGCTGATGATGCTAGCGTTGATGAGGTGCTGATGATGCTAGCGTTGATGAGGTGCTGATGATGCTAGCGTTGATGAGGTGCTGATGATGCTAGCGTTGATGAGGTGCTGATGATGCTCTTAGGTTGTTTCTAGTGGTGCTGGTGGTGATGCTGGTGACATTGCTACTCGAGGTATTGCAGGTGGTGCTAGTGATGCTGGTGTGTTGATGGCATTCCATTCATTGCCTCCCATCTATCTGGTGGTCGCCTCGTTGCCTGCGTAATGTTATAGACTTTTAATGGTGTTCCACAGATAAATTATCAGATCCAATTGCTTTAATTTTTGAGCCGCTGATGTGATGCTAACGCTGCTGATGTGATGCTAACGCTGCTGATGTGATGCTGCTAGTACTGTATATGCTGTTGATTTAGCTGCTGCTGCTGGTATTGATGTTGATGCTGCTAATACTGCCGGTGGTTCTACTGATAATGCTGGTTCGGCTCTTGATGGTGGTGCCGTTAATGTTATTGTTCTTTGTTGCTCCTGTTTATTTTTGCTATTACTGATTATGATAATCTTGACACTGTTCATGTTGCTGTTTTCAATGACCTTCTTGCTCATACGCTGTTTGTTACTGTGGCTAGTGATTGTTGCTATGGCTAGTGATTGTTGTTGTGGCTGGTGATTGTTGTTGTGGCTGGTGATTGTTGCTATGGCTGGTGATTGTTGTTGTGGCTGGTGATTGTTGTTGTGGCTGGTGATTGTTGTTGTGGCTGGTGATTGTTGTTGTGGCTGGTGATTGTTGCTGTGGCTGGTGATTGTTGCTGTGGCTGGTGATTGTTGCTGTGGCTAATGATTCTCTTCATTCCAATTCTTACCTAACATTGTGATTATCATCTCTCTAATATAACATATCCCTCAGATAAGACATGTGGGAGAGTCCCCTGACACCCACTGCACTTGTTCACCTTCAGTAAAAATGCACCTGGGCGTTAGTCGACCGTTGTGGGTGGCATCCTGGGAAATGGTCAGGTTCTAAAAAACGCCTTCACAGACGCCGTCTT
Source organism: Cherax destructor (assembly GCA_009830355.1). Classification (NCBI taxonomy): domain Eukaryota; kingdom Metazoa; phylum Arthropoda; class Malacostraca; order Decapoda; family Parastacidae; genus Cherax; species Cherax destructor. Next base: position 325,752 of record WNWK01000862.1, on the reverse strand, counting down.
GGCGATTAGGTTCCTCCGTAAACCTTGTACGTTACCTGGAGTTGCTTTCCGGGGGTGGGATGGGGGTCAACGCCCCCACGGCACGGTCCCAGATCAGGTTTCCTGGCTGCTGGACTGATCGACCACGAATCCCGAGTCTCCGTTGATGCTCGTTCATCTGGAGACAGTCAGATATTCTGATCTCCGGAACGTGAGGGACTCGGCTTGTGATCTGTGATATACCTGTGACCGCTTTCGGGAGTTTTTCTGCTTTTCACGCTGGGCCATGGGCCAGGCTTGGTGAGTGCTTTCCCGGTCAATCAGGCTGTTGTTGCTGCTGCTGTTCTGCATCTGACCTGTCTTCCGACTGTCTACTTACCAGGAAGAAAAAGAAAAAAGATGACTCACGAAATCGTAATGACATGATTGTATACAAACCATACCACGGGTGGGGTTCGAACCCGCGGTCAGAGAGTCTCAAAACTCCAGTGGCTTACGCGACGGTCTGGAGTTTTGAGACTCTCTGACCGGGTTCGACCCACCTGGTATGGTTTTTTTAAGAAAAAAAATAACATGGGAGAGAGAGAAAAAGAGAAGCTAAAATTGAGAGGAGGAAAAAATGAAGATAGGAAGGAGCAAAATATGTATAGTGAAAAAAAAAATGGGAGAGTGTGATATAGCAAGATAAATATGAAAATAGAAAGATGAGAGAGAGAGGGTGAACGGGGAAGAGAGTTAATAAAAGTATAAAGAGGAAAGAGAAAAGTACAAGAAGAGAGTAATAAAGGAAATGGAGGCTCGCAAACACCATTTCAAGTCGGCGATCAGGGGGGAGAGAGAGAGAGAGAGAGAGAGATGGGGGGGGGGAAGGACTGGGACTGGAAAGGGAACTGCTTTGAGGTGAAGATTGGCAGAGAGAGACTCAAGAAATTACTGTGGGATTTATTAGAGCACTGCAAGGAGAGGCACTGCTAGCTTAGCAGTGACTGAGAGACTGGTAGGGAGTGACTGTAGCAGTGACTCTTCTGAGAGTAGTGATGCTCAGAGAGCAGTAACGTTTTTTGAGAGTGACGATCTTTTGAGAGTAAGAGATGTTGCTGAGGATGGCTTCAATAACACCAGCAATAACAGTAGCAATAACTAATAACGAAACTAATAACGAAGAATTATTATTATTACAACACGTCAAACTTAACATTGCATACTGGAATATAAATATTGCATCTTTAATATGGAGAGAACTGCTCAAACACCTCGGGCAGGTAGAGAATAATTGAGCTCCTCCCCTTCATTCCATCTCCATAATGGAAGCCTCAATTTCACTTTGGCTGCCCCCGGTATTGTATAACCCGCTGTTGTATAACCGGGAGATCAATTAAATACAGCGTCCTGTATTGCCCTTCGCTTGGCTACCCCACCTGACAATTTGCTAAGTATAATTGGGTAATATAATGGACATTACTTTCAGGGCTCATTTAATTGAAAGCTATTGTTCCGTGCTTATAAGCGACCAATTTGGTACTTAATATGTTGGATATTTTTTGTATGCTTATTCGCTTCCGTCTGTCGTTCTTTCAAACTGTCTTTATGCTAATTGTCTAATTTTGTCTGAGCTCTCTTCCTAAGATGCTTTTAGAGACTGGTCTTCTCATTTGCACCTGCATTCTCATCACTTGGCATTTAAAAGGATTTGAATCTATCGTCTAATTTCCTGCTGACGGTTTAAGTGCTCAAGTCTTGCTGGAACCTCTTCCTGTCCTATTAAATTTTCTTTCTCAGTTCTTTTACCTCTTCCGCAAACAGTGATATATAGCCTTCTGCAGTAGTCCCTTCTGCAGTAGTCCAAGCTCTGATCCTTGGGGCATCCCATGGATCAGTGTGGTAGATACGCTAGGAACTTCTGTCTGGAAGGCCGGGGAAGGTTTAGTCCTCGGGTAAGTACGATGAGGCAGCATCTTAGTCTTGTGATTAGTGGAAGAAAGATCGTGCCTCCGAAGTTTATCTTGAGAATATTTTTTAAATTATTTAATATTTTTTTAGATTATAGTAATTATTAAAACACTCAATACTTGTGTCTGCTTACTAATATAAAATTCTCAAAAGTTCGTGAACTGAGATTTATCGAATCTGTACCAATTCTCGTATTAATGTCTTGTACCAGTATTAATATGTCTTGTACCAGTATTAATGTCTTGTACCAGTATTAATTTGTCTTGTACCAGTATTAATTTGTCTTGTACCAGTATTAATTTGTCTTGTACCAGTATTAATTTGTCTTGTACCAGTATTAATGTGTCTTGTACCAGTATTAATTTGTCTTGTACCAGTATTAATTTGTCTTGTACCAGTATTAATTTGTCTTGTACCAGTATTAATTTGTCTTGTACCAGTATTAATTTGTCTTGTACCAGTATTAATTTGTCTTGTACCAGTATTAATTTGTCTTGTACCAGTATTAATTTGTCTTGTACCAGTATTAATTTGTCTTGTACCAGTATTAATTTGTCTTGTACCAGTATTAATGGCTTGTTGACCTGGTCGTAATGGGTTTGGAGCGAAAATAAACACAGCAGTAGTAATTAACTTGTATTTTCCTAAAATTATATATGTACGCTTGTGTACACTATGTACAAGAGTTGAAATATAAGTGTACCACACGGTGAACAAGGCAAAGACAAAAGCCTGAGAGAGAGCGAGCACCGTGCTCAACCAGCGGCTATGCGAGTGTGGCAAGGGCTGACTGTGAGTGAAACCACATCACCTCAGCACTTGACAGGCCCATTTGTGATTGGTTAATGAACCAAGGTACTGATTTAACGATGGGGCCCCTAAAGATCGTTAAACCCTTAGCACCCGGTTCGCTGGTTGGGAGGCAGCCTATATGGGAGTGTGTACGTACGCCGAATAAACTGTAACGTACTCTTTGTATGACACACTCACAAACATCTTACTACTTTTCACACACATTTTTCAAATTCAAATCCGTTACATTACAATTTCTGGAGGAGGGCTCTTCATCCAAGGAATTTAGAGTTAACCTTGACTTTCTGGGATCAGGAGTGATTAAGATTATTTGCATTTCCAAGGTTTTCTACAGTCACGACGTAATGCCTTATTGTTTATATGAATTTTGCTTGCATGAACTGTCACTGAGCAGTGTGTGTTGAGGTTATTATTGTTGAGCAGTGTGTGTTGTTGAGGTTATTATTGTTGAGCAGTGTGTGTTGCTGAGGTTATTACTGTTGAGCAGTGTGTTGTTGAGGTTATTACTGTTGAGCAGTGTGTGTTGTTGAGGTTATTACTGTTGAGCAGTGTGTGTTGTTGAGGTTATTACTGTTGAGCAGTGTGTGTTGTTGAGGTTATTACTGTTGAGCAGTGTGTGTTGTTGAGGTTATTACTGTTGAGCAGTGTGTGTTGTTGAGGTTATTACTGTTGAGCAGTGTGTGTTGTTGAGGTTATTACTGTGTGTGTGTGTTTTGTTATCACTGAGCAGAGTGTTGTAGAACACCTGTACATAACAGACCCATACATTATTCATGGGTCCGAACATTATACACACACACAGTAAGGTAATTCCCCACCCAGTGAGACATCAATAAGATGCTGCTTCAAAGTAAACTGTATTTTCGTTTTTTTTCGGATTGTGAAGAGAAGAGGAACTGAGAGGAGAGCTTGTAAACAAAGAATATTGCCTCGTACCCTCCCTTGAGCGTTTAACTACAATAATATGTTATTTCCGTTGCTATAGGGAAAATAGCGGCGACCGTGTAATGAATGGGGAAATAACACTCGAACACTCAATTGTAACCAACAATAACAAACGCGCGTGCGTGTGTTCATGCACGCCCGCATAATCAGTATGTGTCTGCTCATGTTTTTATTATTTATTCTCTCTAACCCATGTAAGAGAAAATGCATAAAAGCATCTTGCACTTTTTAATATCCATTTTTCACAAGTTATATATATATATATATATATATATATATATATATATATATATATATATATATATATATATATCTCAAAACACTGATCTCTGGCCGACGGAGACTCGAACCTACGAACCTCATGACAAGGTACGCAGTGCTTTGCCGACCGTACCACACTGGTCCAATACCTTGGCATCCAGCTCACGCCTGCTCTTGCGAATTCCTAGCATTGTAAAAATATCTTGTGTGGATGCATGCAGGGGATGAGATGAAAAGCTGTAAGCCACCTGCCTGAAAGCTGGCTGCCTTGGATCAACGTCTAGCGTGAGCTGGACGCCAAGGTATTGGACCAGTGTGGTACGGTAGGTAAAGCACTGCGTACCTTGTCACAAGGTTCGTAGATTCGAGTCTCCGTCGGCCAGAGATCAGTGTTTGTGAATATTTCACCTGCTCTTGCGAATTCCTAATTATATATATATATATATATATATATATATATATATATATATATTATTTACATACCTGGAGTATACCTGGAGAGAGTTCCAGGGGTCAACGCCCCTGCGGCCCGGTCTGTGACCAGGCCTCATGTTGGATCAGCCTGAATCAGAATGTAGTAGTTATAAAAAATAGCAACAAATTTAAACCATGGCTTTCAGAAAAAAAAAATTAATCGCGTAATGCGAAAAGGAGCGATAACCAGAATGGTGAGTGGGTGAGATTGTGGGTGAGATTGTGGGTGTGATTGTAGGTGTGATTGTGGGGTACTTGAGAACCCCGATGGTCAGCCTCATTGAGATTATATCTCGGTCTAGTTCACTACTGATGCTCTAACACTGTATGTTCATCATTTTTCAGCTTTCATGTGATCACATTGTGATTCACAGAGGATTTTTTTTTTTCAAACTTCCAGAATTATTGACATCTTCGTAACACTTGGGAGGTGGGAAAGTTAGCCCTGTAAAAAAAAATATATTGATGTTGTAACAGTCGTAAAACAGGTGAAGTACTACGATTATATCCAGTAGTGTAACAGAGTCAAAGAACTTCCTCTAAACAGTTCATTAACATGAATGTTCATTTTAATCAAGGGTTATAAAGATCGCATCTAGAATTTTGAAATGGTATCATTGCTTTGAGGAAGAGGAAAAAAAAATATTCGTGTTTCGCCCGTCACTGCAAAACTATGCATTCTAATGTGTCTCATGGGCTGACATACAAGTCTAGGCTGTCAAAGTTTAGTTCCCTCTATTAACTATCCAACAATGCAAGTCATTGTACCACCCTGTCCATCTCCGGGGAGAGGAGAGAGACGGGCCATTAGGGGGTGAATGGAGTTGTGGTAGGGGGAGGGTAAAAATACAGACATAACGGATGGGGGGTCAAACGTAATTTAGATGATTGAGGAGATGGGGAGAAGGCGGCGGCGGCGGCGGCGGCGACAAGGGAGATGGGATGGTGAGGGAGGGATAGAACTAGGGGTGAAGGAGACGGTTGAATGAAAGAGGGAGGAGGGGAAAGGGTGATTGTGAGGTGAGAGGTATTGATGAGGAAGAGAAGTGAGATTTTTATTAATTTAGTGAAATACTCGAAAGACACGTAGTGTGATGTTACCCTATTATACATAACAGTTACAGTTACCCCCATATTCCATCACGCACGATGGGGCTCATACAAGTTGTTGAAATTTTCACTCTGAGCTGGAAGATTCCACTAGACCAATGAAGATGTCATTAATTATTCTAGTAAAGATTCATCATCTCCGACCACTTCAAAGGTTTCGTTCCAGTATACTGTGGCTGTTATTGCATGGAAACTGCATTCTCTCACGAGGGAGGGAGGAAGTATGGAATGGGAGGAGAAGGACAGATTTGAGGGGTTGTCCATCGTCACAGTAATGAGAGGGTGGACAGGGCCTCGTCGTCACAAGGCTCGTGAAGTATACTCGTGGGACTATCTCCATCACAATAGCTAAAGCCTTCTATCCCATTACAATATATTCTGGGGTAAAACCCTCCAAGGACTTTGATGTCGGAGGCAATTTGAGCAGCAGTGTATTGTTATTGGTAGCTATGCAAATTACTTTAACTATAATGCTAATGAGTGTGGTGGATGTGCAATGTGAGATATATATATATATATATATATATATATATATATATATATATATATTATATATAATGTCGTGCTGAATAGGTAAAATTGGTCAATTGAACTCGTTTAAAATTAAGTCCTTTCCAAAATTTTGTCTTATACGTTTTAAGAAAAATATAGGGAGGTACCACCTCTGGAAGTGTCTTGGGGACCCTCATCCTCAGAGAAAAGAATAAACTTACTTCAGGGAAAACTCAAAGTTCTCCCTGAAGCTGTTTGAAAATTTTCTCTAACCACCCTCTATATTTTATATAAACTTTAATGTATTTAAGACAAAATACATTGACAAAAATTAATAATTTTGTACCAAAAGAACCTTAGAAAACTTACCTAACCTTATTATAGCAAGCGCAATTTAATTTAGCGTAATCCAACTAAATATATTTTACATAAGTTTACAGTAATTTAATAATAAACAAATACAATTAAATATATTTTTTCGTTAGGTTCAGAATGATTTTTAAGAAACTATTGCATACACAAATTTTCGCTTGCCTTATTCGGCAAGAAGAATGTTTGCTATTTAAGCCAAAATCGTAAGTTTTACCTATTCGACACGACATAATATATGCGTGTTTATATTACATGTTTATTCACTTTCTAAGCTTTAGTATTGTTCTCCCCTGTTAGGGGGAAAAACATGAGCTTTATAAAAGTGTCATTGTAGCACTAGTAATAATGGAAGACTTACCCACAAAATGTTAAGTAAATGGACACAAATGCAACCAATGTAACATTTTATTTTGGCAACGTTTCGCTCTCCAGGAGTTATGTCAAGCCATTACAAACATTACAAAGACACAGTGTATATATAGGTACAACGTACGGTGAAAAAAATAGGTAGCAGTTGCAGTAGTAACAGTTACAGTAGTAGTAGTAACAGTAGTAGTAGTAACAGTAGTAGTAGTAACAGTTACAGTAGTAGTAGTTACAGTAGTAGTAGTAGTAACAGTTACAGTAGTAGCAGTTACAGTAGTAGTAGTAGTTACAGTAGTAGTAGCAGTTACAGTAGTAGTAGCAGTTACAGTAGTAGTAGCAGTTACAGTAGTAGTAGTAGTTACAGTAGTAGCAGTTACAGTAGTAGTAGTAGTAGTTACAGTAGTAGTAGTAGTTACAGTAGTAGTAGTAGTTACAGTAGTAGTAGCAGTTACAGTAGTAGTAGTTACAGTAGTAGTAGTTACAGTAGTAGTAGTTACAGTAGTAATAGTTACAGTAGTAGTTACAGTAGTAGTAGTTACAGTAGTAGTAGTTACAGTAGTAGTTACAGTAGTAGTAGTTACAGTAGTAGTAGTAGTTACAGTAGTAGTTACAGTAGTAGTAGTAGTTACAGTAGTAGTACTATGAGTTGAGGTAACTCTAGGTTGCTATGTGATGGCTGGGTTTATTGTTACCTTTATTTTGTTTAATGGTGTCTGAAATGGCCACAATAAAATGTCACATTAGTTGCATCTGTGTCCATTTACCTAACACTGTAGCACTGCTTAATTGTGGTCATGATGGCACTCCCTCACCCCCCAACACACACGGGTTATCATGGTGGGGGAGGGTGGGGGTAATCTTCCCCAGAGTAGTCAGTAATAAGTGTTGCATTTCTCCCGTCCCTCTACACCAATCAAATCAAACTGGTCTTAGCGAAACGTCGTCCATTATAGTATTTGTTGATCCAATCACTCCCAGGTGTTGCATCGCTGTGGTTTTAGTGGCTCTTGCCTTCTTCCTGTCTTCCTCCCTCCTCCTCCCTCCTTCCCTTCCCCTCTTGTTTAATTACTGCTTACTAGTCCTCCTCTTTTTTTTTTTTTGCTTCCTGTTTGGTGTTCCTCCAGTTTCACTTCCCTGCTTGTTAAAACACCCGTTTTTTTTCTTCCTACTTGCTTGTCCTCCCTCTTTCTTTCATGGTTACTGGTTCTCCCTTCTTGCCTTTTTCTCTTTCTCTTCCTCTCTCCCCTCTCTCTTCCTCTCTCTTCCTCTCTCTTCCTCTCTCTTCCTCTCTCTTCCTCTCTCCCCTCTTCCTCTCTCCCCTCTCTCTTCCTCTCTCCCCTCTCTCTTCCTCTCTCCCCTCTCTCTTCCTCTCTCTCCTCTCTCCCCTCTCTCTTCCTCTCTCCCCTCTCTCTTCCTCTCTCCCCTCTCTCTTCCTCTCTCCCCTCTCTCTTCCTCTCTCCCCTCTCTCCCCTCTCTCTTCCCTCTCTCCCCCCACCAACCTGGTGCAGGCCTGCAGATGCATCTCTCCTCTATGGGTATAATCTGTGTCCCATACAGGATTATCTTAGTCATAATTGTGTAGCAGAGAGGTGAGTTGTGTGAGGGAGGGGGGGGCTGGAGGATCTGTGTATACATGAATTTGTGTACTCACCTTATTGTGGTTGCAGGGGTCGAGACACAGCTCCTGGCCCCGCCTCTTCGCTGTCTGCTACTGGGTCTCTGCTCTCCCTGCTCCATGAGCTTTATCATACCTTGTCTTAAAACTATGTATGGTTCCTGCCTCCACTATATCTTTCTCTAGTCCATTCCACTTCCTGACTACTCTGTGGCTGAAGAAATGTTTCCTGACATCCCTTTGACTCATCTGAGTCTTCAGCTTCCAGTTGTGTCCCCTTGTTTCTGTGTTCCCTCTCTGAAACAACCTGTCACTATCTACCTTGTCAATTCCCCGCAGTATTTTGTATGTCGTTATCATGTCTCCTCTGACCCTTCTTTCCTCCAGTGTTGTTAGTCCTATTTCCCTCAACCTTTCTTCATAAGACAGACCCCTGAGTTGTGGAACTAACCTTGTCGCAAACCTTTGCACTTTCTCTAGTTTCCTTACGTGCTTGACCAGATGTGGGTTCCAGACTGGTGCTGCATACTCTAGTATGGGCCTGACGTACACGGTATACAGTGTCTTGAACGATTCCTTGTTAAGGTAACGGAACGCTAATCTTAGGTTTGCCAGTCGCCCATATGCTGCCGCGGTTATCTGGTTGATGTGTGCCTCCGGAGACGTGCTAGGCGTTATACTCACTCCAAGGTCTTTCTCCTTTGCTGAGGTTTGTGTACATGTCTTTGTGTACATATAGGCATTGTGTGCGTATGATTGTGTGCATAATTTTTTCTGCATGTATTTGTGTGTGCACTTTTAAGTTTGTACGTGTATGTTTTGTGCGAACAATATTTTCATGTACGTGAATGTGTTTGTGTATTTGTCGGTGTAAGCCTGCCTACTTGGCAGTTTTTTTTTACTTATAGCTTAATAATATCATATATATATATATATATATATATATATTATACACATACACGAGCATATCTTTTCACGTGGGTTGAGGGGGGGGGGAATAGGCAGGGAAGAGTAGGTTTAGAGGGAGAGTATGGTATGTGTGTGGGAGAGGAAACAGAGGGCACAATTGATAGGGATATTTCGCGAGTTATTTATCATATCTCTTGGTCATGATTCACCACCAAAGCCTCGTTAAAAGTGACCTCTTTCTCTCTCTCTCTCTCTCTCTCTCTCTCTCTCTCTCTCTCTCTCTCTCTCTCTCTCTCTCTCTCTCTCTCTCTCTCTCTCTCTCTCTCTCTCTCTCCTCTCTCTCCCCTCCTCCCTCTCTCCTCGCCTGCTCTCTCTCCCTCTCTCTCTTTACCCATGCTATCTCTCTCCCCTCCACACATGGGAGCAATAATGCAGGGCTCAGTGAACCTCGATTCATTGTATCGTGCCTATGGCTAGTGTCAGTCTTAACTAGCTAGTTGGCAGCAGCCAGAAACAGCTGCTAACCTCGATTTTTCACTTCCAGAGAGAGAGAGAGAGAGAGAGAGAGAGAGAGAGAGAGAGAGAAGAGAGAACATAGGAAATGAGATAAAATCTTGTCAGTGTACACAAAGGCTAACTGCACAGAAGAGCTATCTACTATTATCTAGATATTTGTGGAAAGAATGATAAACACAGAAGGTCTTTCTCCCCTCTAGTCACTTCTTTATTGCCAGCATAAACCGGGAAGAAAACATGAGTGGATGGAAGGTATGGGCTACTACGACGACTACTACTATTACTACTTCCTCTTTTAATTCATTTGATTGGTCTCTCACGTTGAGGAACCATATTCTCCATCTTATTTCGACCTTTTTTTTTCTCGTGTTCTTTTATAAACTATGTGATTATCATGTCTTTGTCTTCTATTCCTCGTGTGGCCAAAACTGGGTTTCTCCCATTTCCATGTTATTACCATTTACATGTTTATTTATATTTCCTCTGCATTTATACTTGCATTTCCATTATATTTGTATTAATTTCCTTCATCCATCACTCCATTTGCTCAATTTACAAGTTATCCTTAAGTGATTCAGTTTTTTATTTATATTTCCTAAAAAGTTTGTATCTGCAAACATGAATAGTTTATTCTTTTCGTAAGTTACTTGTATAACTTAAAAAAAAAAAAACACTAACGGAGCAAGTATAGAGCCTTGTGGCGCCCCACCAGTGACATCTTTTCACGAGAATATTTTTCTCCTATAACTGTTTGTATTTTCATCTCGGAAAGGAAGGCTCTTATCCATTGTAATAATTTGCCTTTTGCTCCTATATTTTGTAGCGTCCAAATTAGTCTTTTATCGAGAAATTTATCAAAGTTTTTATAAAGTCTAAAAATACAGCCCATTTATTTTTTTTTTTTTTTGTAAAAATTTCTTTGACTGTCGTAATAGCTTAAGAGAGACGAGTCACAGTACGTAATCATCCTCGACTGATAAAGTAGTGTCATCCAGTGAGTACATAGCGAAACTCCCAGCTGGCTCAATAAACCAGATCATTGTGCCCCTGCTTTTCAATGACGGTATTTTGCGCCGTTTACATCACCTCTGTTTCGTAGGATTTTAGCGTAAAGATTTGGGACCAATCCCTCCAGAATTTCCCATGTGTAAATTACGACGCATCTTTCTTGCCTACTTTCCAGGGAGTTCAGTTCGAGTGACTTCAGGCGTTCCGAATAATTTTGGTGCATGAGTGAATTTATACCCGTAGTGAAGGTCCTCCGCACATTCTCTCATTCTGCAGCATGCTTGCTTTGAAAGGTTGGCTGTTAGCGTACAGTAAGATTCCAGGATGGGAACCACAGGTGACTTATTTAAAGAGTATTATCAATGGCTTGGCATCTCTTAAGAGAAAATTTTGCTGATTGAATGTTCAAGTTATTTATTGCGTTTGTGATACCAACACTGACCATCGAATGCAAGATCTTCCTATTCCTCTTACACACTACTGAGTGGTTTGAGTTTTATATTCCCTTCCATGTTTTTTAATCCTTCAAATTTTCCATAGTGAAGTAACTAAAATTTGTCCTTTCAAAGCAAGCATGCTGCAGAATGAGAGAATGTGCGGAGGACCTTCACTACGGGTATAAATTCACTCATGCACCAAAATTATTTGGAGCGCCTGAAGTCACTTGAACTGAACTCCCTGGAAAGTAGGCAAGAAAGATGCGTCGTAAGTTACACATGGGAAATTCTGGAGGCATTGGTCCCAAATCATTACGCTAAAATCCTACGAAACAGAGGAGAGGTAAACGGTGCAAAATGCCGTCATTCAAAAGCATAGGCACAATGAGTACACTAAGACATTAGTTAAGTGCCAAGTGACCAAGGCTTTCAACATCCTCCTTTTCATCCGGGAAAGGGAATTACAAACAGCCCTCTAGTTGTTTTCAATAGAAAACTTCCTAAGTTCTTCATGGTAGTTTTTGGACTTAGTTAATCAGGTAGAGGATGGGGACGGGGACGGGGACGGGGACGGACAGGAACGGGGACCACCGAAGTCGCCTTCAGGTAATATTCACGTTTCCTCCTCAGATTTATCAGTTGCTCTCGCCTCTCAACGAAGATGCTCGTTGCAGAATAATCTCTTCTTGAAACAACGTTTCAGGACATTTATTATTACTAAACAAGCCACTCGTTTCGCCACGAGTGGTTTCTTCAGTCCTGATACTGTATGTCTTTTTCTACATCTTAACTCTATTCCCATCCCATTGTTTGATCATTGGTTGTTCTGAAGTTTGTTTGGCCATATATTTGTAGGAGAGAGACATATTCATTCTCCTCCCTCGCCTCTGTTTTACACCGACAGTTAAGTTATAACTGTTTTGAATCAGTGTGTTGGTTCGGCACATTCCACTTCCTTATCTCATGCTAAAACAATTTATTTTCTTTTTGGTTTTCCCTACTCTCATTTGGGTGTGTAATTGTCAAAACAGACAAACAGATAGACATGCGCGCGCGCGCACACACACACAAGGTGGACAGAGAAAAGATGTTCCAGAGATTGGACACAGCGACAAGGGGTCACAATTGGAAGTTGAAGACTCAGGTGACTCACAGGGATGATAGGAAGTATTTCTTCAGTCAGAGTTGTCAGGAAGTGGAATAGTCTGGAAAGTGAGGTGGTGCAGGCAGGATCCATACATAGCTTTAAGAAGAGGTATGATAAACTTCACGGAGCAGGGAACGAGTGACCTAGTGACCTAGACAGCGAGATACGGAGGACACCAAGCCCAAGCAGGACAAACACACACACTGGAAGTACCCACGGCGGGCCTCAAATCACAAAAAACCCACGACAACCATACACTTTAACACCACACACACTCAACAGTCCCCCTGTCCCCACCTCAGCAACCCAAAACCCACCATCACAGCTACCCCCCACCCCCACCACAAACTCCACACCACCAACCCATACCCCAACCATACAATCCCCCTCACCCATGCTGCAACCCCATATGGGCACCCTGCCCACACACCCCAACCCACCAAGATCTCCCCAGGGCCACAGTATTGGAAACAAGGTTGAAGGTTTGGTACACAAACGCGGATGGAATTACGAATAAGTATGAAGAGTGGAATGAAAGAATAGGTGAGGTGTCCCCAGACATCATAGCTGTCACAGAAACTAAACTAAATGAGACAGTAACAGATGCAATCTTCCCACAGGGATATCAGATCCTGAGGAAAGACAGAAGGAGCAGGGAAAAAGGTGGGGTCGCACTGCTTGTAAGGAACCGTTGGAGATTCGAGGAAATGGAAGGAATGGAGGTGTGTAGAGAAAGGGACTTCATAGTAGGTACCATCCAGTCTGGAGAGCACAAGATAGTCATTGCAGTGAAGTATAACCCACCACAGAACTGCAGGAGGCCAGGTGAGGAATATGATGAGAACAACAGAGCGATGGTGGACACGCTGGCGGAGGTGGTAAGAAAAGCGCACATGAGCAGAGTGAAGCTACTGGTCATGGGCGATTTCAACCACAGGGAGATCGACTGGGAGACCCATGAACCACGTGGGGGTCCAGAAACTTGGAGAGCCAAGATGATGGACGTGGTACTGGAAAACCTGATGCACCAACATGTCAGGGACACGACCAGAGAGAGAGGAGAAGATGAACCAGCTCAGATATTGAAGACATAACACACGAGAGCCCCCTGGGAGCCAGTGACCATATGGTGCTGAGCTTTGAGTACATTGTAGAGCTACAGTTGGAGAGGGAAAATGGTACCGAAAGAGACAAACCAGACTTTAAAAGAGGAAACTACACGGGCATGAGGAATTTCCTGCAGGAGGTTCAGTGGGAAAGGGAAATGGAGGGACAGACAATAAATGAAATGATGGAATACGTAGGGGCAAAGTGCAAGGAGGCAGAGGAACGGTTTATACCCAGAGGAAAAAGATTAAACGGGAAGGCCAGAAAGAGCCCCTGGTTTACCCAAAGGTGCAGGGAGGCAAAGACTCAGTGTCAGAGAATGGAAAAGGTACAGAAGGCAAAGAACCCAAGCAAACAAAGAGATTAGTAGAAGAGCTAGAAACGAGTATGCACAGATACGGAGGGAGGCCCAGAAACAGTACGAAAACGACATAGCATCGAAAGTTAAGTCCGACCCGAAACTGATGTACAGTCACATCAGAAGGAAAACAACAGTTAAAGACCAGGTGATAAGGCTGAGGAGAGAAGATGGGGAACTCACAAGTAACGATCAAGAGGTATGTGAGGAGCTCAACTTGAGGTTTAAGGAAGTATTCTTAGTGGAGGATTTAAGGCAGCTGGGTAGACAGGACGGGGTGCATCACCAACAATGGATGAATCAAGTGCTAGAGGGCATACACACAACTGAGGAGGAGGAGAAGCAGTTACTCAGTGACCTTGATACCTCAAAGGCGATGGGTCTGGACAATATCTCCCCGTGGGTTCTTCGGGAAGGAGCTGAGGTACTGAGTGTGCCACTTACCATAATATTCAACACATCCCTTGAAACTGGGCAGCTACCTGAGGTATGGAAGAAGTCCAACGTAGTCCCCATCTTTAAAAAAGGAGACAGAAAAGAGGCACTAAACTATAGACCGGTGTCACTTACATGTATAGTGTGCAAAGTCCTGGAGAAAATCATCAGGAAAAGAATGGTGGAGCACCTTGAGCGGAACAGGATAATAAACACCAGAGAGCACGGATTCCGGGAAGGCAAATCCTGTGTAACAAACCTCCTAGAGTTCTATGATAAAGTAACAGAGGTAAGGCAAGAGAGAGAAGGGTGGGTTGATTGCATTTTCCTGGACTGCAGTAAGGCCTTCGACACAGTTCCTCACATGAGATTAGTAAAGAAGTTGGAAGAACAAGCATGTATAACAGGAAGGGCACTGGAATGGATCAGGGAATACCTCACAGGGAGGCAACAACGGGTCATGGTGCGTGATGAGGTATCACAGTGGGCGCCTGTGACGAGCGGTGTACCGCAGGGGTCAGTCCTAGGACCAATGTTATTCTTGGTATATGTAAATGACATGACGGACGGGATAGACTCAGAAGTGTCTCTGTTCGCAGATGATGTGAAATTAATGAGGAGAATCACATCGGAAGAGGACCAAGCAGGACTTCAAACAGACCTGGACAAGCTTGAGATCTGGTCTAGCAACTGGCTTCTCGAATTCAATCCCACCAAATGCAAAGTCATGAAGATCGGAGAAGGGCAAAGAAGACCGCTGACAGAGTACAGGCTAGGCGGACA
This sequence comes from Cherax destructor, assembly GCA_009830355.1. Taxonomy (NCBI): domain Eukaryota; kingdom Metazoa; phylum Arthropoda; class Malacostraca; order Decapoda; family Parastacidae; genus Cherax; species Cherax destructor. Next base: position 310,675 of record WNWK01000862.1, on the reverse strand, counting down.
AAGGCTACAAACCTCGGCAAAGGAGAAAGACCTTGGGGTGAGTATAACGCCAAGCACGTCTCCGGAGGCACACATCAACCAGATAACTGCGGCAGCATATGGGCGACTGGCAAACCTAAGATTAGCGTTCCGTTACCTTAACAAGGAATCGTTCAAGACACTGTACACCGTGTACGTCAGGCCCATACTAGAATATGCAGCACCAGTCTGGAACCCACACCTGGTCAAGCACGTAAAGAAACTAGAGAAAGTGCAAACGTTTGCGACAAGGTTAGTTCCACAACTCAGGGGTCTGTCCTATGAAGAAAGGTTGAGGGAAATAGGACTAACAGCACTGGAGAACAGAAGGGTTAGAGGAGACATGATAACGACATACAAAATACTGAGGGGAATCGACAAGGTGGATAGTGACAGAATGTTCAAGAGAAGGAACACAGAAACAAGGGGGCACAACTGGAAGCTGAAGACTCAGATGAGTCAAAGGGATGTTAGGAAGCATTTCTTCAGCCATAGAGTAATCAGGAAGTGGAATAGTCTAGCGAACGATATAGTGGAGGCGGGAACAATACATAGTTTTAAGACAAGGTATGATAAAGCTCATGGAGCAGGGAGAGCAGAGACCCAGTAGCAGACAGCGAAGAGGCGGGGCAAGGAGCTGAGTCTCGACCCCTGCAACCACAATTAGGTGAATTAGGTGAGTACAGTGGGAACAACCGGGGTGTACTACTGCTGTGGTATACAGTGGGAAACACCAGGGATGTACTACTGCTGTGGCATACAGTGGGAACACCAGGGATGTACTACTGCTGTGGCATACAGTGGGAACACCCGGGGTGTACTACTGCTGTGGCATACAGTGGGAACACCCGGGGTGTACTACTGCTGTGGCATACAGTGGGAACACCCGGGGTGTACTACTGCTGTGGCATAGAGTGGGAACACCCGGGGTGTACTACTGCTGTGGCATAGAGTGGGAGCACCCGGGGTGCACCACTGCTGTGGCATACAGTGGGAGCACCCGGGGTGCACCACTGCTGTGGCATACAGTGGGAGCACCCGGGTGCACCACTGCTGTGGCATACAGTGGGAGCACCCGGGTGCACCACTGCTGTGGCATACAGTGGGAGCACCCGGGTGCACCACTGCTGTGGCATACAGTGGGAGCACCCGGGTGCACCACTGCTGTGGCATACAGTGGGAGCACCCGGGGTGCACCACTGCTGTGGCATACAGTGGGAGCACCCGGGGTGCACCACTGCTGTGGCATACAGTGGGAGCACCCGGGGTGCACCACTGCTGTGGCATACAGTGGGAGCACCCGGGGTGCACCACTGCTGTGGCATACAGTGGGAGCACCCGGGGTGCACCACTGCTGTGGCATACAGTGGGAGCACCCGGGTGCACCACTGCTGTGGCATACAGTGGGAGCACCCGGGGTGCACCACTGCGGTGGCATACAGTGGGAGCACCCGGGGTGCACCACTGCTGTGGCATACAGTGGGAGCACCCGGGGTGCACCACTGCTGTGGCATACAGTGGGAGCACCCGGGTGCACCACTGCGTGGCATACAGTGGGAGCACCGGGTGCACCACTGCGGTGGCATACAGTGGGAGCACCCGGGGTGCACCACTGCTGTGGCATACAGTGGGAGCACCCGGGTGCACCACTGCGGTGGCATACAGTGGGAACACCCGGGGTGCACCACTGCTGTGGCATACAGTGGGAACACCCGGGGTGCACTACTGCTGTGGCATACAGTGGGAACACCCGGGTGCACTACTGCTGTGGCATACAGTGGGAACACCCGGGTGCACTACTGCTGTGGCGTACAGTGGGAACACCCGGGGTGCACTACTGCTGTGGTATACAGTGGGAACACCCACTGCTTGTTGATTCCCTTCTCTCCCTAATAGTGTGAGAACATCCGCAGTGTGCTGCTACCCTTACCGATTGTTACATAATGGGGGGGGGGGGAATGTTAGCTATGTGTGGCTTTATACTCTGAAAACAAAATAGTGAAGGAGGAAGGGGTAGGGAGAGGGATAGGGAATCACCCCAACCACCGGCTGGCACCCTTTCTTTCAACCCCCCTCCTCTTAGATCCCCCTCCCCCGTGGGAGACAAAGTGGGTCTAGATTACCATATGAAACGGGTAAAATGAGCCGTTTTCCCTCATCAGGTGGTATTAGCAGCCTTCCCCGACCACTGCCCATGAATATGGATGAATTGCACGTGCAATGTAATGGGTGTAACATCGGGAACAACATCGGTAGCAGCAGCAGCAACCCCTTGCAACACGAGGTGGTGCAGGAGGTAGTGATGGAGGAGGAGGTAAAGAAAGAACAAAATGAACAGCAAAGATGGAGGGGGTGGGAAAGAAATTGAGGGAGAAGAAAAGGAATCAGAATCTGTTACAATGGTTTTGGATGCTTTCCGAGACGCTTGATTCCCTCTGGTGCTCCTTCACAGATTTCTGTATTTACCATTATTTAATTTATTCTTATGTCCGGTACCTTGCTCCTGGGAGCGGTACCTTGCTCCTGGGAGCGGTACCTTGCTCCTGGGAGCGGTACCTTTCTCCTGGGAGCGGTACCTTTCTCCTGGGAGCGGTACCTTTCTCCTGGGAGCGGTACCTTTCTCCTGGGAGCGGTACCTTGCTCCTGGGAGCGGTACCTTGCTCCTGGGAGCGGTACCTTGCTCCTGGGAGCGGTATTTTGCTCCTGGGAGCGGTATTTTGCTCCTGGGAGCGGTATCTTGCTCCTGGGAGCGGTATCTTGCTCCTGGGAGCGGTATCTTGCTCCTGGGAGCGGTATCTTGCTCCTGGGAGCGGTATCTTGCTCCTGGGAGCGGTATCGTGCTCCTGTGAGCGGTATCTTGCTCCTGGGAGCGGTATCTTGCTCCTGGGAGCGGTATCTTGCTCCTGGGAGCGGTATCTTGCTCCTGGGAGCGGTATCTTGCTCCTGGGAGCGGTATTGTGCTCCTGGGAGCGGTATCTTGCTCCTGGGAGCGGTATTGTGCTCCTGGGAGCGGTATCTTGCTCCTGGGAGCGGTATCGTGCTCCTGGGAGCGGTATCGTGCTCCTGGGAGCGGTACCTTGCTCCTGGGAGGGGTACCTTGCTCCTGGGAGGGGTATCTTGCTCCCGGGTCCAGTACTTGTTTAATTAATTCTTAATGGAAATAAATGGAATAAAATACCGACACAATGGAAAAATAAACACATAAGCAGTATAATGTGATCCTTTATTGACAACGTTTCGCCCACGCAGTGGGCTTTATCGAGTCACAGACAGATCTACCTGGATAAAAGATACATGAGTATTTATAGGATTTAGTCAGGTGGAGAATGCTGCATGTGACAGTCTTCAAATTAGGGTGATAGTTTAAAACCTTGGGTAACTTAAAAAGAGATTGGACAAGTATATGGGTAGACCTTCTGCAGTGTTCCATTCTTAAGTTCTATGTGGGATAGCGATGAAGAAGTTTCTTGGCAATAGGTTCAGCTATGTTGTAGAAGCCGTTGTTCTGGTTGAAGTTGTTGGATATACAGATAAGTGATGATTCCAGGATTCTTCGGTATTGAGTCTTCTCTGGCGATGAGTCTTGCGTTTCTGTAGTTGATTAAATGTTGTGTGAATTTCGGTGTTGAACACAGGCATTTCCTGCGCGCACTCAGAATCTGCAGCAGTGAGTTCCTTGAGGAAGAATGCTCCCTTATTGAGCAAGTTTTTTCTAAACTTCACTATCCTCATCACTTCATTAGAGACTGCAGACGACGGGCATTAAACATCTTCAACACACCCAGAAAAGACACTGCCGAGAAGAGATACATAGTCCTTCCCACCAATCTCATTGCCAAACACGTTTCCAACATTTTTTCCAATTCCTCATTCCGAGTATCTACCTCCACATCCACCATCATCAAGGACATTACCAGTAACAGACTAACAGACAGGACAAGCTTCAATCCACTGCAGGGGTATACACAATCCCTTGTAATGACTGCAGCAAATTATACGTCGGCGAAACATCCAGAGACCTCCAAACACGTATTTCAGAACACCAGTACGCAGGCAGATCTGACGACCCAAGGAATGCCTGTGTTCAACACCGAAATTCACACAACCATTTAATCAACTACAGAAACGCAAGACTCATCGCCAGAGAAGACAACACTCGATACCGAAGAATCCTGGAATTATCACTTAACTGTATATCCAACAACTTCAACCAGAACAACGGCTTCTACAACATAGCTGAACCTATTGCCAAGAAACTTCTTCATCGCTATCCCACATAGAACTCAAGAATGGAACACTGCAGAAGGTCTACCCATATACTTGTCCAATCTCTTTTTAAGTTACCCAAGGTTTTGAACTATCACACTACTTTGAAGACTGTCACATGCAGCATTCTCCACCTGACTAAATCCTATAAATACTTGTATATCTTTTATCCAGGTAGATCTGTTTGTGACTAGATAAAGCCCACTGCGTGGGCGAAACGTTGTCAATAAAGGTTCACATTATACTGCTTATGTGTTTATTTTTCCAATTAATTCTTAATCTTTGATTTAAGAACGTGTCTGTGTCTGCGCGTGCGCGCGCGCAGACATTACAAATGGTAGAAGAGGGAGGCTTGTGTTAATATTAATCGATAACAAGTGACGGGATTTATCAAAAACGTGTAAACGAGCAGAACACCATGATGAATATACGTTTGTATGTATATATATATATATATATGTGTGTGTGTGTGGCGTGCTGAATAGGTAAAACTTGCTATTTTGGCTTAAATAGCAACGCTCTTCTTGCCGAATAAGGCAAGCAAAAATTTGTGTATGCAGTAATTTCGCAATCATTCTGGCCCTAACGAAAAATATATATTTCAATGTGTTTGTGTATCATTAAATTACGTATTATAAACTTATACATAATATATTTAGTTTGATTAGGCTAAATTAAATTGTGCTTGTTATAATAAGGTTAGGTAAGTTTTCTAAGGTTCTTTTGATACAAAATTATTAATTTTTACATTAACATAAATGAAAAAATATATCTTTAAAATTTTAAGAAATTTTTAGAAATGACTTAATTTTAATCGATTTCCTGCTAATTGACCAATTTTACCTATTCAGCACTATATATATATATATATATATATATATATATATATATATATATATATATATATATATATATATATATATATATATATATATATATATAATATACTATATGCAAACGTGTGTGTATGTGTGTACTCGCCAAGTTGTGGTTGCAGGGGTCGAGTCACAGCTGGCCCCTCCTCTTCACTGGTCGCTACTAGGTCACACTCCCTGCTCCATGAGCTTCATCATACCTCTTCTCTTCTTAAAGTAATGTATGGATCCTGCCTTCATTACATCACTTCCCAGACTATACCATTTCCTGACAACTCTGTGCTGAAGAAATACTTCTTAACATCCCTGTGATTCATCTGAGTCTTCAACTTCCAATTGTGACCCCTTGTTGCTGTGTCCCATCTCTGAAACATCCTGTCTCTGTCCACCTTGTTGATTCCACTCTGTATTTTTTATGTCGTTATCATATCCCCCCGTCCTCCAGTGTCGTCAGGTCGATTTCCCTTAACCTCTCCTTGTAGGACATGCCCCTTAGCTCCGGGACTAGTGTTGTTGTAAACCTTTGCACTTTCTTTAATTTCCTGACGTGCTTTGCTAGGTGTGGGTTCCAAACTGGTGCTGTATACTCCAATATAGGTCTGATGTACACAGTGTACAGGGTATTGAGCGATTCCTTTTTGAAATGTCGGAATGCTCTTCTTAAATTTGCTAGACGCCCATATGCTGCAGCAGTTATTTGGCTGATGTGGACCTCAAGAGATGTGCCCGATATTATACTCACCCCAAGATTCTTTTCCTTGAGTGAGGTTTGTAGTCTCTGGCCCCCTAGACTGTACTCCGTCTGCGGTCTTCTTTGCCCTTCCCCAATCTTCATGACTTTGCACTTGGTGGGGTTGAACTCCAGGAGCCAGTTTCTGTACCAGACCTGCAGCCTGTCCAGATTCCTTTGTAGTTCTGTCTTGTCTTCATCCGATTGAATTCTTCGCATTAACTTCACATCATCTGCAAACAAGGACACTTCTGAGTCTATTCCTTCCGTCATGTCGTTCACATATTCCAGAAACAGCACCGGTTCTAGGACTGACTCCTGTGGAACCCCGCTCGTCACAGGCGCCCACTCTGAACCCTCGTCACGTACCATGACTCGCTGATGTCTTCCCGTCCAGTATTCTTTGATCCACTGCAGTGCCTTTCCTGTTATCCCTGCCTGGTCCTCCAGCTTTTGCACTAATCTATTGTGTGGAACTGTATCAAGATCCTTCTTACAGTCCAAGAAAAACCAATCTACTCACCTCTCTTATCTTACTGCTGTCACCCTGTCATAGAACTCCAGTAGATTTGAGATTCAGGATTTTCCGTCCCTGAAACCGTGCTGGTTGTCGTTGATAAGCTCATTCCTTTCTTGGTGCTCCACCATTCTCTCCCTGACACTCTTCTCCATGACTTTGCATACTATACATGTTAGTGATACTGGTCTGTAGTTTATTGTTTCGTGTCTGCCTCCCTTTTTAAAAATCGGGACTTCATTTGCTGTCTTCCATACCTCAGGTAGTCGCTCTGTTTCGATAGATGTGTTGAATATTGTTGTTAGTGGTACACATAGCGCCTCTGCTCCCTCTCTCAGGACCCATGGAGAGATGTTATCCGGCCCCATCGCCTTTGAGGTATCTACCTCACTTAGCAGCCTCTTCACTTCCTCCTCGGTTGTATGTATTGTGTCCAACACTTGATGGTGTACCCCACCTCTCCGTCTTTCTGGAGTTCCTTCTGTCTCCTATGTGAACATTTCTTTGAATGTCATGTTGAACTCCTCACATACTTCTCGGTCGTTTCTTGTGATCTCTCCTCCTTCCTTCCTCAGCCTGATTACCTGGTCCTTGACTGTTGTTTTCCTCCTGGTGTGGCTGTACAACAGTTTCAGGTCAGATTTGGTTTTCGCTATGTCGTGTGTGTGTGTGTGTGTGTGTGTGTGTGTGTGTGTGTGTGTGTGTGTGTGTGGTGTGCGTGTGCGTGCGTGCGTGCTTGGGGACCACCTAGTCAAAATCACCTAAACGCTAAAACCCATTCTTACCCAACAGAAACTAGCTGTTAGAATAATCACCGAGAGTCTGCCTGAATCTGCCTATTTTTTTTGTTTTTGTTTTAAAGAATTTTATTTTTTATAAGAACATAAAAAAATAAAGAATGATTTTTTTTTTAATTAAATTTTTTTCATAAGTTTTTCTTGGGGGCACCCGACCAATTTTATTTTATTAAAGATTTTTAAACGAAAAAATAATACTTTAAAAATATTTTTTTTTTTTAATTTTCGGGGAAACCCGCTCGAAACCCCTTCGAGGACGACCTCAATGTAGAGTCAAGAGCAGCGTTTCTCAAGTGGCGTTCCCTGGAAACCTAGGGTTCCGCGAAAGGTCGCTAGGGGTTCCTAGAGAAAGTGATTCAGCTGAAGAAGTCACTGCAAGGCCCTGGAAAAAATGTATTGACAAGTGACATGATTCTTGAATTTAAAAGAAGCATGAATCTTTAGAAAAAAAATCTTGTTGAAAATGGAAATCTTGATGTTTCAACTACTGTTGGGGCTTAAAAGTGAAGAAGGATATTAGCAAATTTCAAGTCTTATTGAAACCCACCTGGAAGAACTGTGGATGAAACTCGAACATTAGTTTCCCTCCCTTTCAAGACAAGTGTATGACTGTGTGAGGGATCCAAACTGAACCTTCTGCTCATCCTGAGAACCTGACTTTAAGAGAAGAGGAAGAACTTTGTGAGCTGCAGTGTTATCGTTCACTTAAGATGAGATTTACTGACCTGTCACTGGACAAGTTCTGGATTTCTATGGAAGAAGAGAATCCTGCCATTCACAGGAAAGCAATAAATAAATAATTTGCTGTAGTTTTCAACCTCTTACATGTAAGAGTAAGCTGTTTCTTAACAAGTATCAAGACCAAAGCCAGAAATCGTCTCTTTTCAGTTAAAGATGAAATCCGTGTGTGTTTATCCGTGTGTGTTTATCCGTGTGGGTTTATCTAAAGTTCGACCCCAAACTAAGTATTTGTGTACCAAAAGACAACCACAAGTTTCACATTAGAGAAGCAAATTTCATTATCCAAATTGGCTTCAAAAATAACATTTCCTTGACCCATATATTTGTTGTTCATATGACATTTTACTTTTATTTATTTATTGCCTTTTCAACAGTGTCAATTATCGATTAAGTTACTGCAGTAGTTACATGTTTTCGTCCTCTTTATATTTGTTATCTATGATATTGGTTTATTTTTTTGGTTTACAGATATGGTTAATTTTTGTGTGTGAATGAAAACCTCCTCATGAGGCCTCTTGAACAAGCTGTTTGATTTCAGTTTTTTTTTTTTTTTTTTTTTTCATTATTAATAAACTTGAGAGAAACTTCAGTTATTTTATGCTTAAACCAGTTATCAGAAAAAAAATATATTTTTTTTATGAGCTTTTAAGTTTATAAAAGAGAAAGATAGATATTAATAATATATAATTTTTATGTAGGGGTTCCCTAAGACGTGAAAATTATTTCAAGGATTCCGCAAGGGAAAAAAAAGGTTGATAAACGATGATCTAGAGTGTCAAGAAGGTGAGAAATAAAATATTTCTCATTTCTTTGTCACCTCCGTTTATCACCATCTCTCAGACACACAAACATATAATAAAGAGGAATTCCTTTATTGTCTCTTTTTGAGCATCTCGCAACAACCGAAATAATCTCTCTCGAGAATGGCAGAGTTCTGATTCATAACTTTCTCGTATGTTACATGTCTAAGACTCTCAACCATTAATTAAGTGCGAGCATCCGGGAGGCTCTCCCGGCAGCCCTTCTTGTGAACTCCCTCATACTTCAACCTTCCCTGGATACCTTAAAAAAAATTAGTACTTCAGGATAGGAGACTAGTACACAAGCAACGGGGATACTCAAAATATATTCGCTATGCTTCCTGGGATACATGAGCACGGATGGTGCCTGATATCTCAAACAAGAAACTAGTATTTGGTATATGGAGAAAGAATATAGTGTCTGGAAGAAGAATATAGTGTCTGGAAGAAGAATATAGTGTCTGGAAGAAGAATATAGTGTCTGGAAGAAGAATATAGTGTCTGGAAGAAGAATATAGTGTCTGGAAGAAGAATATAGTGTCTGGAAGAAGAATATAGTGTCTGGAAGAAGAATATAGTGTCTGGAAGAAGAATATAGTGTCTGGAAGAAGAATATAGTGTCTGGAAGAAGAATATAGTGTCTGGAAGAAGAATATAGTGTCTGGAAGAAGAATATAGTGTCTGGAAGAAGAATATAGTGTCTGGAAGAAGAATATAGTGTCTGGAAGAAGAATATAGTGTCTGGAAGAAGAATATAGTGTCTGGAAGAAGAATATAGTGTCTGGAAGAAGAATATAGTGTCTGGAAGAAGAATATAGTGTCTGGAAGAAGAATATAGTGTCTGGAAGAAGAATATAGTGTCTGGAAGAAGAATATAGTGTCTGGAAGAAGAATATAGGTTGTATTCATTGCAATATCAAAAGGTTTTTTTTAACATTTTGGACGTAAAATAGTGATTAAAATATAAAAGTGGAATATAGTGCATGGCATGAAGGATTGAAATATACCGAATCCAGAAGACTGACGTTGGGATAGGATACTGAGATGCAATACATTCTCAAACAAAATAGAATGCAGTTCCAAGTACTTGAAAAAGTCTGTAACTGTTTCTAGAACAGAGGAATGAGGAAAAAAAATTATGCAGCCAGCAACATACAGTTGTGATAGTGATACGAAACGAACTAATTCAAAACACGAAACTTTTTGTGTTTTCTTTTGGTTCGTGTGAATAAAAAGACTGTGAAAGGAGTCAAAATAGAAGTAATATACTTTTTTTTTTCTGTCTAATGGAGGGGGTGAGTGAATGGAAATGTGGACGCCAGAGTGAATTATACTCAATACAGAGTTAATGGAGAGAGTAGTGAAAGCATCACAGAGAATTATATATTCTGATTCACGTAAACGAGGGAACAAATGTGTAGTGCGTTGGGCACTGGTAGTGTGTGTAAAGTTGTGATGGTATAATATTGTGGTGGTTCACTATGGTGGTGATAGTTCACTATGGTGGTAGTATTACTATGGTAGTGATGGTTCCCTATGGTGATGAATACTATGGTAGATGGTTCACTATGGTGGTGATGGTTCATTATGGTGGTGATGGTTCATTATGGGGGTGATGGTTCATTATGGTGGTGATGGTTCATTATGGTGATGATAGTTCATTATGGTGGAGATGGTTCACTATAGTGGTGATGGTTCATTATGTTGTTGATGGTTCATTATGTTGTTGATGGTTCATTATGGTGGTGATGGTTCATTATGGAGGTGATGGTTCATTATAGTGGTGATGGTTCATTATGGTGGTGATGGTTCATTATGGAGGTGATGGTTCATTATGGAGGTGATGGTTCATTATGGTGGTGATGGTTCACTATGGTGGTGATGGTTCATTATGGTGGTGATGGTTCATTATGGTGGTGATGGTTCATTATGGTGGTGATGGTTCATTATGGTGGTGATGGTTCATTATGGAGGTGATGGTTCATTATGGTGGTGATGGTTCATTATGGAGGTGATGGTTCATTATGGAGGTGATGGTTCATTATGGTGGTGATGGTTCATTATGGTGGTGATGGTTCATTATGGAGGTGGTTCATTATGGTGGTGATGGTTCACTATGGTGGTGATGGTTCACTATGGTGGTGATGGTTCACTATGGTGGTGATGGTTCATTATGGTGGTGATGGTTCATTATGGTGGTGATGGTTCACTATGGTGGTGATGGTTCATTATGGTGGTGATGGTTCATTATGGTGGTGATGGTTCATTATGGTGATGGTTCATTATGTTGGTGATGGTTCACTATGGTGGTGATGGTATACTATGGTAGTGATGGTTCACTATGGTGGTGATGGTTCACTATGGTGGTGATGGTATACTATGGTGGATGGTTCACTACGGTGGTGATGGTTCACTATGGTGATGGTATACTATGGTGATGGTATACTATGGTGATGGTATACTATGGTGGTGGTATACTATGGTGGTGGTATAGTACGGTAGTGATGGTATAATAAGTGTGTATGTTCTCTGTACAATCCATATTATTTTGAGTGAAGCACTTAACCCGTAGGGTTCACACAGCACATGGGAATTGGGGAATGGGAGACGAAGTTTGATCCCAGAGAGTGGGGAAAGAAAGGAACTCCAATTCCCTGGATCAAGAGCCCCCTACCGGCGTCTAATCAGCACACACATCTGACAGTCGTTCACCTCCCGTTCTACCTCCTCCCAATATTCCTTAATCCCTCCACTCTCTATTATATTTTCCAATTCTCTTCCTTTATCTCTGTCTTTAATAACTGTCCTTTTAACTATTCATCCCTTTCTCTGTCTCCCTTTATCCTCCTTGTCCTGTATTTCTCATGCTTCCTCCATGTCATTCCCCATTTCTCTTATTCTCTCTCTCTCTCTCTCCCTCGCTCGTTCGCTTGCTTGCTTTTCTGCTGATATCTTCCACAGTTCTGGCTAAATCAGGTTTGAGTTCCGTCAGGCAAGTAACATATTTACGTGTTTCGCTGAGGTAAGTCCAAACAGATTTCGTAGGATAAATTGAAATGAGGCAACTGCTTCTTTGGGTAGGTATAATAAAGGCAGTCATGCGTGTGTGTGTACTCACCTAGTTGTGGTTGCAGGGGTCGATTCATAGCTCCTGGCCCCTGTGTGCGTGTCTGCCTGTATGTGTATTTTTGTTTTTAGCCACCGTATGTTTGTGTAGGTCGATGGTGTTTGTGTTGGTAGCTGGTGTGTGCGCTGGTCGTTGGTGGTGGTGGTTGTGTTGGTAGCTGGTGTGTGCGCTGGTCGTTGGTGGTGTTTGTGTTGGTAGCTGGTGTGTGCGCTGGTCGTTGGTGGTGTTTGTGTTGGTAGCTGGTGTGTGCACTGGTCGTTGGGTGGTGTTGTAGCTGTTGCACTGGTCGTGTAGGTTGCTGGTGTGTGCCTGGTCGTTGGTGGTGTTTGTGTTGGTAGCTGGTGTGTGCGCTGGTCGTTGGTGGTGTTTGTGTTGGTAGCTGGTGTGTGCGCTGGTCGTTGGTGGTGTTTGTGTTGGTAGCTGGTGTGTGCACTGGTCGTTGGTGGTGTTTGTGTTGGTAGCTGGTGTGTGCACTGGTCGTTGGTGTTGTGTTGGTAGCTGTGTGTGCACTGGTCGTTGGTGGTGTTTGTGTTGGTAGCTGGTGTGTGCACTGGTCGTTGGTGGTGTGTGTGTTGGTAGCTGGTGTGTGCACTGGTCGTTGGTGGTGTTTGTGTTGGTAGCTGGTGTGCGCGCTGGTCGTTGGTGGTGTTTGTGTTGGTCGCTGGTGCTTGTGTTGATCATTATGGCGTTGGTTTGTGTGAATCACCTAATTAAGGTTGCAAGGATCTAGTGTTCCTAGCCCCATCTCTTTTATCACTAGTTACCGGTTTTGCAGTTTCATGTCTTAGATCCTACCGTTCTTGTTTGTGAAACTAGTTCATAAATCAGCGTCCACCGCTTCCTTATCCAGATCATCCTACTTCTAACCACCCTGAGGCTAAAAAATAAACATTTCCTAAAGACTCTGAGTGTCTTGTACGTTGATCGTGTCTCACCTGGTTCTCTTGTCCTGAGTAGTCAAGTTCACTTTCCTTGGTCTTTCTCCATGTGTCAGTCTCCTCAACTTGGGTTGTTTTTGTTGTAATCCTTAACTTTGTCTATCATTTGGATGTACTTGATGTGTGGGGGCTCCAGGTTTGTGCTACATACTCTACAATGGGGCTGACATAGGATGTGCATAGGGCTATGAATGACTTTGTTGAGGTCGCTGAAGGCTGCTCTTGGGTTTACAAAGTATCATATGCCGCTAAGTTTATTAATGTAAAGTTGAGAAGCAATAAAGAAAAAAAGAGAAATATGTAAATTACGTATTAATGTGTGCCTTTATATCTGCTCGTTAAAGTGAGTAGTCCTGCAGACTTTTTTCTTCTAAGCTATATTGTTTCTGATCATCTCTTACCTTCTTTTTCTGAGTTATCAGTTTCTAGAGTTAAGTTCCAGCAGCCACTTACCTATCCACTCCTGCAGTCCCAGAGTCCCTCAGGACTCTGGCATGACATTTACATATATATTAGGAACAGGATCAGTCCTGGTACTATCTTTGTTTAAATCTGTTCGTCTTTTCAGATACTTGATCCCAACCATCACACACTGTCTCAACCCCCTTAGTTATTAAATGTTTTACTACAGTGCCTTTCGTGCTATAACTGCCTATTTCTGCAGCTCGGATTAGCTTTTGATGTAGTAGTCAAAACGCTTTGGTCCTAGAAAAGTACAATCCAGCCATCTCTCTTGCTTAGCCCCGTTACTCTCGTATACAACTGTGCTAGGTTCCTAAAACAGAATTTTCTTTGTTTAAACTTATGCTGGTTTTAATACATTAATTTATTTAATACGAAGCTTAAGCTCTCTCTTCTCTTAATTATTCCCTCCCCCATCTTACAAAATATGCAGGTCAAGGAAAGTGACCTCTAGTTGAGAACCAAGATGGGTCGTAGCACATTGGAAGCACCTACGGCTCACAATCAAGAATATGAATTCGATCCCGGGGTGGGTGAAGACATCGAGCATGTTTCTTAACACTTATTGCTCTTGTTCACCTACCTACCTACATGGAGTCTACCTGGAGGGCATTCCGGGAATCGACGTCCCCGCGGCCCGGTCTATGACCAGGCCTCCCGGTGAATCAGGGCCTGATCAACGAGGCTGTTACTGCTGGCTGCACGTAGTCCAACGTACGAACCACAGCCCGGCTGATCCGGCACTGACTTTGGGTATCTGTCCAGCTCCCTCTTGAAGACAACCAGAGGTCTACTGGTAATGCCCCTTATGACTGGTGGGAGGCTGTTGAACAGTCTTGGGCCCCGGACACTTAGTGTTTTCTCTTAGTGTACCAGTGGCGCCCCTACTTTTCACTGGGGGTACGTTGCACCGTCTGCCAAGTCTTTTGCTTTCGTATGGAGTGATTTCTGTGGAGTGGGGCTATATCTAGCCCGACTTTTTTTAGTAATTAACATTAGGTATTGGGGTTTCTTACACAGGATATGATTTTCTTGCACAGGACATATTCCAGCAGGTCTGGGGATTCCCAACGCATTCTTTTCAGGCTGTGGGTCGCATCTTGGGAGCGGGATGAGGGAAAAAAAAAAAAAAGAGAGAGAGAGAGAGAACTCCTAGTTCAGCCTGTCACTACACGTAAGAGTGAACTAAAAAAAAAAAAAGAATAGTCCTGTGTTTAGCCCCTGCCAGTAAAGGTCTGCCCTCATTTTCCTTGACGCGAACTTAATTGCTACGCTACGTCATAGTGGTCAGTAACTACGTGTTATTTATGGGGGACTATTAGAAATATAAAGTAACACTTAGGCAAGTTTCGCCAGGAAATAGGACAAGTGTTTCATGACTCGGGTCTGTCATACGATGACCCGCCACTGGAGCTTTTTGGTCATCTGACGGAGACTTTCCACTGGCTTATCCGTCCACTTCTATGAAAATTAATATAGTTTATTAACACTTAAGTTCGAGGTTTAATAATAATAAAAGTAGTAACAACATTAAAACAGTTTATTATTAATTTATTTATTTGACCAATTACATATTAAAAATTTTGAAGCTCCGATGAAAAAATGTTTTTGATTATTTTCCCCTTCATCTAATTAAGCACATTCCGCTGTTCCAGGCAACCAGAATAAAATACTTTATCCCTAGGAAATATAATATGTTCCAGAGTCTCATATAAGTATATATATATATATATATATATATATATATATATATATATATATATATATATATATATATATAATTACTACTACTATCCTTTCGCAGCTTGCTCTTTGACTACAGCTATTCTATGTAAGTTTCTTTATCCTCATTATGTCGGTATCACCATACAATTTGATTGAAGTTTAGTGCCCCCCCCCTTACACACACACACTGGGCCAGGAACTGAGTCTCGACACCTGCAACCACAATTAGGTGAGTACACAGCATGCATGTGACCCTTTGATTTTCCTCTTTATAAACCCACACGTTTTTCACTGTTTATATCTCACAGTGGGGGTTCGAACCCAAGTACAAGTGCACATCTAATGTGCCCTGAAGCCTCGCCTCATTGATGGGCTATGAGATGAAATATTTGTAACTATACCATTCATGGAAGGTGTTTTAGCATAATAAAATACCAATAATAATAGTATCAATAATCTCAGGAATGATCAAGGGACAGAAGTGGTGGTGGTGTTAGTCGGGATTTAACTTTTGTGTAAAGAAAAATTCGTTATAGGGAAGAGGAAGAGGGAAGGAGAATGGGGGAGCCGGGGTTAAGGCAGGAGGGAGTGTAGAAAATCCTGTTGTCCCTTCAGGGCTGAGCTAGGGATTGTGGTGAACACTTGGTCAAGGGTGAGTCAAGGCCTGGGACCACAACACCTCTTATTGTGGCTACAAGAACGAGTGGATATATTTACATAAACGCGGTGACATAATCGGTTTACGTAAAACTGTTCTGAATTTCCTCTAATTGCATATATGTGTTCAGTGTTCATTAAAAAAATTAGAATGCATACACTTTGTGCTTCACTTGATGTTTAAAGTGGATGATGCATTTTATTTTCTACACAGGAGTGTAACAAGAGTGTTTACAACAAATAATGGCTTTTGTTCATTTTGGATGAGATAAGGTGATTCTTACATATATTCTCTAGCTGAATAAGCATATTTAACTTCTTAAGTTACACATGCAATAAAATCAAAGTTTTTTCTTTAGTTATTACAGTATTTTCTTAAAGCCTTGCCCCCACACCCACTCGTCAGGATGTGGGAGACGCCCCCCTCCCGTGTTAGCCTTGTCGGGAGGTAGGTGTGAGAAGACTCAGGACCCCTCCCCCAGCACCCACCTTGCGAGGACGCTAGAGGGGGGGGGGGCACACTCACCCATTACTTTTTGTAGCAAAATTATTTACAAACATTGTCTCTGTTAAACCAGGGTACGGGCGGGGCTTGAACCTATGGCGAGTAAGTCGTAAAACTCCACTTGGCCAGCTGGCTACAATAGTTGGATGAATCTTATTGTAGCCAGCTGGCCCAGTGGCTTACGCGATTAACCGGAGTTTTACGGTTTAATCCCAACCCGTACCCTGGGTTGTTTGCAATAGTATTATTACGATATCGTGAGTCATTGTCAGTCAAAAACAGGAATCTAAGTTGCACTCTGGTGCTTACAGATACTATTTGTAAATAATTTCGCTGGTCTGCGAATTGTTCAGCATTCTAAAAATCTCTTGTGAGGCCAGTGTCTGCAGCAGGACCAGGCGAGGCCAGTGTCTGCAGCAGGACCAGGCGAGGCCAGTGTCTGCAGCAGGACCAGGCGAGGCCAGTGTCTGCAGCAGGACCAGGCGAGGCCAGTGTCTGCAGCAGGACCAGGCGAGGCCAGTGTCTGCAGCAGGACCAGGCGAGGCCAGTGTCTGCAGCAGGACCAGGCGAGGCCAGTGTCTGCAGCAGGACCAGGCGAGGCCAGTGTCTGCAGCAGGACCAGGCGAAACCTGCAACTCACCACGAACCTGGTGTCCCAAGACATGGGAAATAGTCTAGCTTCTGCTAAGCTCCCATACTTACCTGGGGTCTGGCTGTATTCGCTTGTTTGTACTTGCCTATTTGTGGTTGCAGGGGTCGAGTCTTAGCTCTTGCGGCCCCCGTCCCCCGCCTTTCGCTAATCCCTACTGGATCCACTCTTTCCCTGATCCAAGAGCCTTATCGTAACTTTTTTTAGAGCTAAGTATGGATCCTGCCTCCGCTACTTGCTGACAACTCAAAGGCTGAAGAAATACTTTATAACATCCCTATGACTCATAAGTGTTTTTAACTTCCAGTTGTGTCCTCTTGTTCCTCTGTCCCATCTCTAGCCTTGTCCACCTTGTTAATTCCTCTCGGCATTTTTTACGTCGTTATCATGTCCAATTTATTCCTTCTGTCCTCTTGTGTCTTCAGTTTGATTTCCCCCGTAGAACATACCCCTTAGCTCCCGGACTAATCTTGTTGCAAACTTTTGCACTTTCTCCAATTTTTTGACGTGTTTGACCAGGTGTTGGTTCCATACTGGTGCTGTATACTCCAATATGGGCCTGACATACACGGTGTAAGTGTCGTGAATGTCTCCTTACATGTCAAAACGCTATTCTTAAGGTTTGCCAGGCGCCCATAAGCTGCAGTGGTTGATGTGCGCCTAAGGAGATATGCTCAGTATGATGCTCACCCCAAGATCCAATTCCTTAAATAAGTTTTGCAGCCTTTGATCCACTAGGTTGCACTCCGTCTGCGGTCTTTTTTGACCTTCCCCAAGCTTCATGATTTCGCACTTGGAGTTAAACTCCAGAAGTCATTTCTCGTACCAGGCTTGCAGCCTATCCGGATCCTCTTGTAGACTTATCTGATCCTCGTCCGCTTGTATTCTCCTCATTTGTCGTGTCAGTAAATATGTATACACTTGTGTAGTGTATCACAGTATAGTAACTCCAGACGTTACATGTATGCTCCCTTGTTACTGTGACGTCAGAGCTCCCGCCCCATGTGGCTACTACGTCAAAGGCCTTCACTCTCACTTCTAGGCCGACATAAAGCTGAACAGACGTGCGGGTACACCTCCTCTCACAGACTCGTAAATATACTGTAACCATCCTACAAGGAGTGTCCTTTGACAACCTATTTATCTCTCTCAATACCCACACAACACATTAGTTTCACATCGTCTGCGAACAGGGACACCTCTGAATCTATCTCTTCGGCCATATCATTCACATATATAAGAAACAACACCGGACCTAGGACTGACCCTTGAGGAATCCCACTCGTCACATGCGCCCACTTTGACACCTCGTCAGGTTCGAGTCCTTCTTTGTGTATATATATATATATATATATATATATATATATATATATATATATATATATAATTATAAATGTGTGTGTGATCAGTATATACAGATTATTAAAAACGAATTTCCCATATTCAACAGCAAATAAATTTCCTAATGTCAGAAACTGTAATTACCCATCTCAATCTGCAACGAATGAATTTATTCCTGGAAAAAAAAGGCAAAATTACCATCTAGTTTTCCAGAATGGAGAAATTTGCTCCACGCTCACAAAAAAAATGAGAAAAATAGCTTTTAATTTTTCATCTGAATTGCAATATGGAATCTCTAACTTTGCGACTTCTAATGTATTCCTATGTATTTGTTTGTGATTGCCTTATATATATGTCGTGCCGAATAGGTAAAACGGGTCAATTAGCAAGAACTCGTTTAAAATTAAGTCCTTTCTAAAATTCTCTTATACATTTAAAGATACATTTTTCTTCATTTATGTTAATATAAAAATTAATGATTTTATACAAAAGAACCTTAGGAAACTTGCCTAACCTTATTATAACAAGCACAATTTATTTTAGCCTAATCCAACTGAATATATTTTATATAAGTTTACAATAATTTAATAAACACAATGACATATATTTTTTTCGTTAGATTCATAATGATTTTTGCGAAATTATTGCATACACAAATTGTAGCTTGCTCTATTCGGCAAAATCGCAAGTTTTACTTATTCTGGTCGATATATATATATATATATATATATATATATATATATATATATATATATATATATATATATATATATATATATATATATATAATCAAACAATGAAACCACGAAACACTTGGATTTGAATCATTTACCAAACTATGTTGTCTCTTGAGGCGGGACAATGTGTATTGTGGTCGAACTCTGGCCTGCCGCAGTTTGGTAAATGATTCAAAACCACTTTTGTGATTGCATTGCTATATAGACTGCATGTGGAGGCGGCTATTCTAACAGGAGGCTGAAATTAATCCTTGAACATACCACTGCTACGAGTGTCCTCGGATCACAAAAAACACCTAGCTCATCTGGAAGCGTGATCTTTGGTAAATGATTATATGCATACGCATGAATATATATATATATATATATATTTATATATATATATATAATGTATATATATAGTGCGCGCGCGCGTGTGATTTTAAATGAATGCTATTTCCATGGAGGGGTGAAATGTAGCTAAAACAACAGCTCTGAGAGCATTGAGCATTTTATGCGCCATCTCTTATTTAATTTGCTAACTTATCACACAAACAGGCGGGAAATGTTTGTTGGTTCAAATCTTGGTCTTGGATGCTGGCATGATGAGAAAGTCGATTGCTAGTTAGATGAACCTCATTAAGAGTAGTACTCATTTTCTTATGCCCTCATGATGTTATCAGTATATCTTATAACTATGAGGGGTAAGACAATATATGTACCTTGTAAGCTTCAGGGGCTGAGGGGAGACAGTGGGGTCACAGTTTCTCTGCTACAACTATGTCACAGAAGTGCTGTCGTTAAATTACCGTGCTGTGAACTATGTGGCTGAGTGGTTAGTGTTCAGCCTGCTGTAAGTATGGTCACGGTTCGAGTCCCTGTTCATGCATTATATACATATAATGCATTATATACACGACCTACCATACCTCGACATATAGCTGTAAGCTATACTATGTACTAACAAATATGAAAAAAAAAATCAGATCATAAATGTTCACAGGAAAAAAATTGGTTTATTCTATTTTTGGAAAGAGGAAAAGAGAGGTACAAAAAATGGATTATTCTCTGGTGGACACTGAGGGATACTGAGAAATTTCAGGCGTCTATTATTTTGTAATGCATAACGTTATGTATTGAACATTATTCTTTGATGTATAATTTTTTTGCTGATGCGTCTATTACTGTATGATGTATGTTCGTGATATCCATTATTCTGCACTGTACATGGTATATACTTGTGATGGCCAGTGTGATGGCCAGTGTGATGGACACGGAAAAAATGTGATAAAGGCAGCACAAATGACCGGAGCGTAGGAATGGGAGGGTATTTACCTAGATGTGGTCGCAGGGGTCGAGTCACACCTCCTGGCCCTACCATACCTATTCTTATATTTGTATGTGAGTTTGTTTCTACCGCTTCACCGAGGCTGAGTGGTGTTTTAGTTGGTGTTTTAGTTGGTGTTTTAGTTGGTGTTTTAGTTGGTGTTTTAGTTGGTGTTTTAGTTGGTGTTTTAGTTGGTGTTTTAGTTGGTGTTTTAGTTGGTGTTTTAGTTGGTGTTTTTGTTGGTGTTTTTGTTGGTGTTTTTGTTGGTGTTTTTGTTGGTGTTTTTGTTGGTGTTTTTGTTGGTGTTTATTGCCTGTGTCTTTGTGTTGCCGGTGTTATACTGAGAACCTGCTGACACAGGTTGGTTATATGGATAGATTAAGAAAGAGTGGGCGGAGTGGGAGTAAAATTGAGTAGCGTGAGTGTAAGAGTGGGTGGGAGTAAGAGTAGGCGGGGTGGGCGTGGGTGGAAATGATGGTAGTGGAAAGGAGAGCGGCGAAGGTCTTTAGAGGGGTTATATTTCCCCCCTCATATCCCCTCACTATACCCTTCCCTCACTATACCCTTCCCTCACCATACCCTTCCCTCACCATACCCTTCCCTCACCATACCCTCCCTCACCATACCTTCCCTCACCCTATCCTCCTTCACCATATCCTTCCCTCACAATACCCTCCCTCACCATACCCTCCCTCACAATACCCTCCCTCACCATACCCTCCCTCACCATACCTTCCCTCACCATACCTTCCCTCACCATACCTTCCCTCACCATACCTTCCCTCACCATACCTTCCCTCACCTTACCTCACCATACCTTCCCTCACCATACAACGCCTGGTTTTTTTTTACACGCAGATCAGTTTCCCAGGCCAAGAGCTGTTATCCAACCTCAGCTCACTTCAAAGCTCAGCTCTGTCAAAGATATACCACCACCCCAGGATGCCACCCACAAGAGTCGACTAACACCCAGGTTCCTACTTCCAGGTGAACATTGGGCAGCAGGTGCAAGGAAACATGTTCTACGTTTGCTACCTACGTTAGCAGCTCTGACAGCTGTTATTGCCACTGTTGTCGCTCTGACAGCTGGTGTTGCCCCTGTTATCGAGCTGACAGCTGGTATTGCCCCCTGTTGTCGAGCTGACAGCTGGTATTGCCCCCTGTTGTCGCTCTGCCAGCTGGTGTTGCCCCCTGTTGTCGCTCTGACAGCTGGTGTTGCCCCCTGTTGTCGCTCTGACAGCTGGTGTTGCCCCCTGTTGTCGCTCTAACAGCTGGTGTTGCCCCCTGTTGTCGCTCTGACAGCTGGTGTTGCCCCCTGTTGTCGCTCTGACAGCTGGTGTTGCCCCCTGTTGTCGCTCTGACAGCTGGTGTTGCCCCTGTTGTCGCTCTGACAGCTGGTGCTACTATTGCTGCTGTTTTAACTGTTGTAATAAAGGTAGAGTACTGTACTCAGCTAGTCCTCCACTGCACTCCGTCTCCCTCAGGAGGCTCTTGTAATTCACTCTACTGTATTTTAAATACTTCCTCCTCCCACCCCCAAACAGAACTCTTATCTAGTACATCTAAGAGATAACTCTTCACTCAAGAGCTCCTTTAATACTCTTTACTAAACCGCAGAGAGCGCAGCGAGAGTTGGGAAGCACTCTCCGTCAACCAGGTTCACCCATTCTTCAGCATCAAGCTAAAGCTGAGCGAAGCTCTGAACTCGTGTGGGTAGTTCAGCCTCCGGGGTGGTGGAGGCTCGAGCCTCCGTTCGTGCTAATCATTGAGAGTAAGAAGTGAAGAATTAGACGCTCGTGCTACATCCGGGTATCTTTATTTGAAGACGTTTCGCCCTCCAGTGGCTTTATTGACACACATTCCAGGACAGGATGGGAAGACCGATGCACTGTATACAAGTTGTGTCCTCGAATTTGCAACGATAAAGCCACTGGATGGTGAGACGTCTACAAATTAAGATACCCGGATGTTGCACATGTCACTAATTACCTTTTCTAGTCGGTATTGTTTACAATTCATGGATACAGCGTAAGAAGTGTTGGTCTGACGATTCTGAGAGCATGCAGCAGCGGTGTCATGAAGCAGCATCAGCATGTATCGTGCCTGTGTGTGTCTGTCATTCCCGTGATGGACGGCAGCGTGCCCAGCCTGCTTGACCACGGGGAAAGTAGTAGTCGTGGGCAGCAGTATCGCCTCTCACTGCTGACGGAGGCGACCAAGGGGTGCTGCGTCTCTGTCAGCTCCTCGGAGACGCCGTCGATCGTCGAAGACGGAGAGCAGTACGTGAGTAAAGCGACGCAGGTCCTCCCCATCCCCCCACGTCATTCACGAGGTACACATAATAAGCTCCGCTGGCTCCTCCTTCATCCCATTACCCTACTTTAGGTGTCCCGTAGTTCGGTTGGTAGCGCACATATTGAGGTCCGTGGTTCGATCCTTGGTATGGGTGGAAACACTGGGCGTTAAGACACATGCTGTTCTTGTTCACCTAGCAGTAAGCAGTACCTGGGTGTTAGCAGACTAGTGTGGGTCGCAACCTGGGCACAAAATTTACCTAAATTGCTCTAAATGCTCTGCATAATTAGTGGTTTTCTGTATAGTGTCACTGATGTCAACTAGGTCTGTATAAGTTGAATCATGCACTTGTAGAAATAATAATAATTATTATTATTATTATTCCTGTTATATTTAGTGACATTGTTTTATTGGTTATTTCTCTTTGGTAGTAATTGTCAAATGAATCTGCATTGAGTTGTCACTCCAGAGTTTCAATAATTTTGTCATAATAATGATTTGGGAAGTCGATGATTCCCTCTCCCCGTAAAATTTGGTATTCAGTTAATTTGATTTTAAAAATACGATGCTTAACATTTGTAAACAACAACGTCCAGATGTGTGTGTGGCAAACACCGCCCCTCTTCACTTACACAGGTGAAGGATATTTTAGATTTTCAACACTGTGGTGATACCTTCATAAATTCCATCTTTGTGTGTGTGGGGGGGGGGAGGGGGCATAGGCCATACTGAGAAATAGCAGTTCTCAGTAACAGTAACACCAGCCTTGCTACATCGAAACTGCTACAGCTGCTGTAGTTATTGAATCCATAATGGAACGTCTAGCAGTATTCTGGTTGCGCTACCGAGGTCTCCCAACCCAGGCTGACAGATTCCGTTATTTGATGTGTGGAAACCATCGTGTGTGAGGGACTATGACGGGAGAAAACAGCTAGCTTTTGTTTGCCGGTATGTAACAGTTATATGGAGTAGCGCAGCAGCAACACTGCTGGTGTTCCCACTGTGTAACTATCATATAAAGTAGGGTAGCAGCAACACTGCTGGTGTTCCCACTGTGTAACTATTATATAAAGTAGGGTAGCAGCAACACTGCTGGTGTTCCCACTGTGTAACTATTATATAAAGTAGGGTAGCAGCAACACTGCTGGTGTTCCCACTGTGTAACTATTATATAAAGTAGGGTAGCAGCAACACTGCTGGTGTTCCCACTGTGTAACTATTATATAAAGTAGGGTAGCAACAACACTGCCTGTAATGTCGGTGAGAAATTAAAATCTTTTCAATCCCCTACCAAAATTTTCCTTAGCTGTACTGATCGTGGGGGAAAGTAAGCACAGTTAGACAGCTTATCCGGCGGATAGCAGACGGAGGATCGAGCCTCCCTACACTCCTTGTACTGAATGACGAGTTTAGTGCTTCTATATAATTTATAACTCTTAAAGAAAGTTGTGTTTTGCAATACTTAGGGTTCTTTCCTCGATACTGTGTGTGTGTGTGTGTGTACTCAACTATTTTTGGTTGCAGGGGTCGAGTCATACCTCCTGGCCCCGCCTCTTCACTGATTGCTACTAGGTCCTCTCTCTCTCCCTGCTCCATGAGCTTTATCAAACCTCGTCTTAAAACTATGTATGGTTCCTGCCTCCACTACGTCACTTTCTAGTCTATTCCACTTCCTGACAACTCTATGACTGAAGAAATACTTCCTAACATCCCTTTGACTCATAGGAGTCTTCAACTTCCAATTGTGACCCTTGTGACCAATTGTGACCGAGTAGCGGCCAGTGAAGAGGCGGGGCCAGGAGCTGTAACTCGACCCCTGCAACCACAACTAGATGAGTACAACTAGGTTAGTAAACACACTCACACACAAACCAAATTGGAGTTTTATGACAAGGTAACGGAAGTAAGACACGAGAGAGAGGGGTGGGTAGATTGCATTTTCTTGGACTGCAAAAAAGCCTTCGACACAGTTCCTCATAAGAGATCAGTTCAAAAGCTAGAGGATCAGGCACATATAACAGGATGGGCACTGCAGTGGATCAGAGAATATCTGACGGGGAAGCAACGAGTCATGGTACGTGACGAGGTATAGGAGTGAACGCCTGTGACAAGCGGGGTTACACAGTGTACGTAAGGCCCATACTAGAGTATGCAGCACCAGTTTGGAACCCACACCTGGTCAAGCACGTAAAGAAATTAGAGAAAGTGCAAAGATTTGCAAGAAGACTAGTTCCAGAGCTAAGGGTAATAATCCTACGAAGAAAGGTTAAGGGAAATCGGCCTGACGACACTGGAAGGCAGGAGGGTTAGGGAAGACATGATAACGACATACAAAATACTGCGAGGAATTGACAAGGTGGACAGACAGGATGTTCCAGAGATGGGACACAGAAACAAGGGGTCACAATTGGAAGATGAAGACTCAGATGAGTCAGAGATGTTAGGAAGTGGAATAGTCTGGAAAGGAGGCGGTGGAGGCAGGATCCATACATAGCTTTAAGAAGAGGTATGATAAAGCTAACGGAGTATGGAGGGAGTGACCTAGTAGCGACCAAAGAAGAGGCGGGGCCAGGAGCTATGACTCGACCCCTGCAACCACAACTAGGCGAGAGTACACACACCGAAGTATATTTCTAAGTTTAATAAGAGGAAAAATATATCTTAGAAGTAAATGTAAGTACAAATAATATATATATATATTTAATAAGATAAACACTATAACAAGCAAAATTAAAACAAATAAGAACAAAAAAAAAAACGCAATTTGGGCTCATGTTACAAGTGTGTTAGCATAGGCGGATTACCGGATTCATCTGTGCTATGAATCCGGGTTTTATTCGATGTTTTCCCCTGGTAATCGGCTTTCAATGCCCAGTAATGTAAATTGGTGGGCAATGCAGCTAACTTGGCGTAAGGTGTACGGCTCGGTGGTTGTGTGTGTGTGTGTGTGTGTGTGTGTGGTGTGTGTGTGTGTGAACACACTACCACACACACACCCCACGGGGCCAGGAGCTATGACTCGACCCCTGCAACCACAACTAGATGAGTACACACACACACCACACACATACTGTGTACGTTAGGCCTATATTGGAGTATGCAGCACCAGTTTGGAACCCACACCTAGCCAAGCACGTCAAGAAGCTAGAGTCTTGCAACAAGACTAGTCCCGGAGCTAAGGGGCAGCAGGTCCTACGAGGAGAGGTTAAGGGAAATTGACCTGACGACACTGGAGGACAGGAGAGATAGGAAGGGGGACATGATAACGACATATGAAATACTGAGAGGAATTGACAAGGTGGACAGAGACAGAATGTTCCAGAGATGGGACACAGCAACAAGGGGACACACTTGGAAGTTAGACTCAGATGAATCACAGGGATGTTAGGAAGTATTTCTTCAGTCACAGAGTTGTCAGGAAGTGGAATAGTTTGGGAAGCGATGTAGTGGAGGCAGGATCCATTCATAGCTTTAAGAAGAGGTATGATAAAGCTCATGCCGCAGGGAGAGTGACCCAGTAGCGGCCAGTGAAGAGGCGGGGTCAGGAGCTATGACTCGACCCCTGCAACCACAACTAGATGAGTACAACTAGGTGAGTACACACCACACCCACACACCACACACACCACACACACCACACACACCACACACACCACACCTACACCCACCACACCCACACACCACACACACCACACACACCACACACACCACACACACCACACACACCACACACACCACACACACCACACACACCACACACACCACACACCACACACACACACCACACACACACACACCACACACACACACACACACCACACACACACCACACACCACACCACACACACCACACACACACCACACACACACCCACACACATAAATATAAGAGGTAGTGACACAGGGAGTGTGGAAAAATGTTGAACTACTGATCATAGTAGATGATAATGATAAGGAAATACTGAGAAACACAGAAAATGTCATGACCCACCCTGTCAAAGAAACAAAAGGCGAACATGGAACAAACCAGCACTACTGGGCATGGTTTTCTCCTTTACCATATCAGACATGAGAGAACAAAAAAATATTAACTACCACAAAAAAAAGTTCCGGACAGTTGGCTAAATCGAATATTGTTTGTGCAAATACATGTTTGAGTGAGTAATTTGGATAAGAGTTAAAAAAAAAAAAAAGTAAATTCTCAATTTCCCCGCTGATAGCCTCTTCTTCGATAAAAAAAAATCTCATTTAGATTACAAGAAACAGTTTTAACTTCACCTCATATGAGTGTGGTTTCCAAACACACTTTAATCATGCCCAAAGTAGGCGCAGATTTCAAGGAATTTGTTTATTTTGGAATGTAAGTAACCTGCCATAATCTTGGGTTTAGTCAACAAGTCTAAGGTCTCCTTCCAGCAAGACCTACGAGAGATTATTATCGACTTGTTCAGTTGTTTCGTGGCGAAAGTAGCCAGGCTTGTTTTATTGCTGCACTAGACTCACTGGAAAGTAATTTTCTTCTTCTTTCACAGATGCGATCCTCTCAGTAGTTTCTAAATCTCTGAAGAGGAAATCCATGGTATTCTCTGAGGCGTCGCGGCTCCTGTAAATCCTTGGGAGTCTTGACTCACCGTTAATTTAGTTTCCTCTTCTCCGGTTTCGGTTCTACATTCTGTCTTATGGTTATTTTTTATAGTGTAATTTTTCCCAGTTTCTTTAACATCATTATTCTTTAAAAGTGGTAAAAGATGGGAGAGAGATTAAGTACACGAAGTAAATAGAGATAGAGAGAATAAAAGTTAGATTAAGGTAAGGAAAGGTCAGATTATTCACGGTAATGAAGGTTAATTCTCGCCACTGAACCTGTGCGCGCCACTTATATTCTCCTCTCAGGGGTGATACTATTCTGAACCTCGCCCCCTCAAGGGAGGTTCTTTGATGCTGGTGAGGGGCTCTTGATCTAGGGGATTGGAACTGTGCTCCAGTTCCCTGAATTGAGCCTGAATGCCTTCCTTCCCCTCCTTCCCTATAGAAAATTCTGTATTTGGGAAAATTCAAAATTTTCCACAATTTTCTACACCCCCCTCACATTCGCTATATAATCAATACGGGTTTACCGCTTCCCCATGATGATGATAATCTGAGCCTCGTATAATTTAAGGCTATTTTTTTTAAGTGTTGGCCTTAATGTTAGAAAGAGGTTGTGGGAATTAATTAGTTAAGATTCAAATGCGGTGGGAGCGACGTTTACCTCGAAAATATTGGGCTTGTATGACCCTGTTGTATTGGGGTTAATACCGCAGTCTACTTCACCGGTGTCTGAGCACTTCGTGCTGAGCAACGACGGGAGAGAGGAGAAAAGGTATATATGAAGGTAGGTGATAAGGTATGATTAGATCATTTGGGGAAAGGGGGAAGGGGGGGATGAAGGGAGGATTTCGGGGATTAACAAGGAAACAGAATATTTTTTAGGTTAGCCAGGATAAAATAGTAATGATTCCTTTAAGCCTTTTATTGTGGGCTATATTCAGTATATATATTTTTAATAAGTGACGTGGGTGGGTGGGTGTGTGGGGGGGGGGGCTCTTGTTATGCATGAAATTAATCCTATTCTTCTGATCTCGTAATCCTAATTGATCTAGTTTGACAGTTCTAACCCTACCTCCTTCCCCTTACCCATTCCTCCTTCCATTTCCTCTCCCC
Source organism: Cherax destructor (assembly GCA_009830355.1). Taxonomy (NCBI): domain Eukaryota; kingdom Metazoa; phylum Arthropoda; class Malacostraca; order Decapoda; family Parastacidae; genus Cherax; species Cherax destructor. The sequence goes on along the minus strand of WNWK01000862.1, from coordinate 282,487 downwards.
TTCCTATTCTTCCCACTTAGCTTTCCTCCTCCTGCTTGCCCTGCCTCTCCACCCCTTTCCGTCTCCCCATTCCCTCCCACTTCTCTTCCGTTTCTCTTCCCCTCTCTTCCTCTTCCCCCATCCTGGCTACATGACAGAGATAACCACCAGTCTTCTTCTCGTTTCCCTTCGTGTTCTATCTCCCATGTCTTCTTTCCCTTCCCCATGTCTCCTCTCAGCCTCTTTACTCCTCACCGCTTCTCTTCCTTCTCACGTGTCTCCTCTCCCTTTCCTATGTCTTTTCTACCGTCTCTCCTCCTTTCTCATAATTTTCTTGTAAATAATAAATATAATCTGAAGAAGTTACAATAGTAATAGCAGCAGAAATAATAAATAGCACCAGTTTTAGTAACTAGTAATAATAGCAATAGTAATAGCAGCGGTATTAGTAACTGGTAATAGTACCAGCAGTAGTAATACCAGTGGTATTAGTAACTAGTATAGTAGCAGCAGTAGTAATAGTAGTGGTATTAGTAACTAGCAATAGTAGCAGCAGTAGTAATAGTAGTGGTATTAGTAACTAGCAATAGTAGCAGCAGTAGTAATAGTAGTGGTATTAGTAACTAGCAATAGTAGCAGCAGTAGTAATAGCAGTGGTATTAGTAACTAGTAATAGTAGCAGCAGTAGTAATGTTGCTGGTGTTTTATTTATGATATTCCTCGTGTCCACTATTCCTCAGTGTATTCCTCACAGTGAAGTCCTAACTAACATCACCCACTGTTTACGAAATCTCCCTTCCACGTACTCCTTTACTCCCTGCTTACCTACCTTCCCTCCCTCCCTCTCTGGCTTCAAACCATCTTCCTCCCCATCTTCCTCCCCATCTTCCTCCCCATCTTCCTCCCCATCTTCCTCCCCATCTTCCTCCCCATCTTCCTCCCCATCTTCCTCCCCATCTTCCTCCCCATCTTCATCTTACCGTTATGCATTCTTATTAGTGTCCCTGATCCGTACGAAGTGAAGCGTGTAATCCACTAATCCGGTATATCTCTCATCCATCATCAACTCCGTGATCACGTCCGGTTGAGGAATAAGTTATCAATTTGCTACAGTTGAGGAAACAGCTGGAGTTGATGGATGGTCGGCCGATACGAATGGACTATAATATTTCGTGTTATTAATGGATGTGGATAGTAGATGTTCCGGGGTCTACACAATGTGTAATTTTGTCTCTTGCGTTGTTTGGCTGCTTTCTATCCTCCATCCTTCAGTGCACTGGTGGTGACTTATCCTCCATCCTTCAGTGCACTGGTGGTGACTTATCCTCCATCCTTCAGTGCGCTGGTGGTGACTTATCCTCCATCCTTCAGTGCACTGGTGGTGACTTATCCTCCATCCTTCAGTGCACTGGTGGTGACTTATCCTCCATCCTTCAGTGCGCTGGTGGTGACTTATCCTCCATCCTTCAGTGCACTGGTGGTGACTTATCCTCCATCCTTCAGTGCACTGGTGGTGACTTATCCTCCATCCTTCAGTGCGCTGGTGGTGACTTATCCTCCATCCTTCAGTGCGCTGGTGGTGACTTATCCTCCATCCTTCAGTGCACTGGTGGTGACTTATCCTCCATCCTTCAGTGCGCTGGTGGTGACTTATCCTCCATCCTTCAGTGCGCTGGTGGTGACTTATCCTCCATCCTTCAGTGCGCTGGTGGTGACTTATCCTCCATCCTTCAGTGCGCTGGTGGTGACTTATCCTCCATCCTTCAGTGCGCTGGTGGTGACTTATCCTCCATCCTTCAGTGCGCTGGTGGTGACTTATCCTCCATCCTTCAGTGCGCTGGTGGTGACTTATCCTCCATCCTTCAGTGCTGGTGGTGACTTATCCTCCATCCTTCAGTGCGCTGGTGGTGACTTATCCTCCATCCTTCAGTGCGCTGGTGGTGACTTATCCTCCATCCTTCAGTGCGCTGGTGGTGACTTATCCTCCATCCTTCAGTGCGCTGGTGGTGACTTATCCTCCATCCTTCAGTGCGCTGGTGGTGACTTATCCTCCATCCTTCAGTGCGCTGGTGGTGACTTATCCTCCATCCTTCAGTGCGCTGGTGGTGACTTATCCTCCATCCTTCAGTGCGCTGGTGGTGACTTATCCTCCATCCTTCAGTGCGCTGGTGGTGACTTATCCTCCATCCTTCAGTGCGCTGGTGGTGACTTATCCTCCATCCTTCAGTGCGCTGGTGGTGACTTATCCTCCATCCTTCAGTGCGCTGGTGGTGACTTATCCTCCATCCTTCAGTGCGCTGGTGGTGACTTATCCTCCATCCTTCAGTGCGCTGGTGGTGACTTATCCTCCATCCTTCAGTGCGCTGGTGGTGACTTATCCTCCATCCTTCAGTGCGCTGGTGGTGACTTATCCTCCATCCTTCAGTGCGCTGGTGGTGACTTATCCTCCATCCTTCAGTGCGCTGGTGGTGACTTATCCTCCATCCTTCAGTGCTGGTGGTGACTTATCCTCCATCCTTCAGTGCGCTGGTGGTGACTTATCCTCCATCCTTCAGTGCGCTGGTGGTGACTTATCCTCCATCCTTCAGTGCGCTGGTGGTGACTTATCCTCCATCCTTCAGTGCGCTGGTGGTGACTTATCCTCCATCCTTCAGTGCGCTGGTGGTGACTTATCCTCCATCCTTCAGTGCGCTGGTGGTGACTTATCCTCCATCCTTCTATTTGCGCTGGTGGTGACTTATCCTCCATCCTTCAGTGCGCTGGTGGTGACTTATCCTCCATCCTTCAGTGCTGGTGGTGACTTATCTCCATCCTTCAGTGCGCTGGTGGTGACTTATCCTCATCCTTCAGTCGCTGGTGGTGACTTATCCTCCATCCTTCAGTGCGCTGGTTATCCTCTATCCTCAGTGCCTTGGTGACTTTCCTCATCCTTCAGTGAAATGAATGGTATAAAATACGATCATGGAAAATAACACATAAGCGATAGTATCTTATGTTAATCGTTCCTACGCAGTGGGTTTATCTAGTCACAAACAGATCTGTTTGGACTGATAAAGCCACTGCGTGCGAAACGTTGTCAATAAAGGATCACATTATACTGCTTATGTGTTTATTTTTCCTATCCTTCAGTGAGCTGGGGGGGAGGGGGTGACTGTAAACTATTCATCCTTGTGTTGGTGACTAACCTCTACCTGGCTTCTGCAGCGTCCCCACCTCTATGTTGCTCACTCCTGCAGTGTCCTGCTGTTTCCTGCAGTGTCCCAGCGTACTGAAGCTGGTTCCTGTAGTGTCCTAGCATCTTGCAGCTGGTTCCTGCAGTGTCCTAGCATCTTGCAGCTGGTTCCTGTAGTGTCCCAGCATCTTGCAGCTGGTTCCTGCAGTGTCCTAGCATCTTGCAGCTGGTTCCTGCAGTGTCCCAGCATCCTTCACCTGGTTCCTGCAGTGTCCCAGCATCCTTCACCTGGTTCCTGCAGTGTCCCAGCATCCTTCACCTGGTTCCTGCAGTGTCCCAGCATCCTGCACCTGGTTCCTGCAGTGTCCCAGCATCCTGCACCTGGTTCCTGCAGTGTCCCAGCATCCTGCACCTGGTTCCTGCAGTGTCCCAGCATCCTGCACCTGGTTCCTGCAGTGTCCCAGCATCCTTCACCTGGTTCCTGCAGCGTCCCAGCATCCTGCACCTGGTTCCTGCAGTGTCCCAGCATCCTGCACCTGGTTCCTGCAGTGTCCCAGCGTCCTGCACCTGGTTCCTTCAGTGCCCCAGCGTCCTTCACCTGGTTCCTGCAGTGTCCTGCAGCTGGTTCTTGCAGTTTCCCCTCATAAATCCTACAATATGTATCCATTCTGATATTTTTTTTTAACCCCTGGCATGAAATTTTTCATAAATCACACCCAAAGAAATTTATGTGTGGCCGTCTCTCATATCTTGTTTTCCTATTTACGGTTTCCTTCTTCTTGTATTTTATTTTGGATTTTTCTTTTTTTTCTATGCTTTGTTCGATATACCTTTTCATGTTTTTTTTATTATTTTTAAATCAGTTATATTTTGGTCTCTCTCTCTCTCTCTCTCTCTCTCTCTCTCTCTCTCTCTCTCTCTCTTTCCTCTTTTTATTCCTATTATCGGGGTTTAGCTGGACCCTCCTGTTATCCCACGATTTGTTTTTCAGATTATTCACCCTTGTTATTGTTATCTCCTTCTCCCTCTCCCTTTTACTTCAATCTTTATTATTCCCTTTCTCTCTTGTCTTTTATGGTTTCCCTTTCTCTCTGCTTTACCATTGCATCTTATATCTTCCTTCTTAGCATCTTCATACCTTTCTCTCTTCCCTTTTCATTGTATCATTGCCTACTTCCCCTTTATCTTTCACTTTAATGCTCATACGTTCTGCAGCTTTTCCGCCTTGCGGCTGTTTTCCTTAGGCATTTTCCCTTATCTTTTCCTTCCCTTCGCTTCTCTTAACATCGTCTTCTGTCACTTCCCTTTGTACCCCACATGGGTAAAAAATGAAGGGAAAATAATCCTACCCCTGACCACACTAAACTGGAAATAATCCATTTCCATTCACTCTATTCGCCCTTCCCCATACACCCCCATACACACCCCACACTCACCACCCCTACACACCACCCACACTCACCACCCCTACACACCCCCACACTCACCACCCCCATACACACCCCCCACACTCACCCACCCCCGTACACACCACCCACACTCACCCACGCTGGTGCATGCCACTGCCCCTCTCCCGACCCGCCCTATCTCCCTTCCCTATGGGGCCCCTGTGTGTCATAATCCCTCCCCATTGCCTTAACAACGGGCTTACCCAGGGGAGTCAATTTGGTTACTGGCGCACACAATGGATCAGTGATCCTGGCGCCGGGTGAGGGAGGCTTGTTCTTCCTGTTTCCTCTACTCTCCCCGTTTTCTAAGCAGCTTGTGTTTACATTTGCTGATAAACCAGTGTTTATTTCTCTCTCTCTCTCTCTCTCTCTCTCTCTCTCTCTCTCTCTCTCTCTCTCTCTCTCTCTCTCTCTTTCTCACACACACACACACTATAACTCGACCCCTGCAACCACAAATAGGTGAGTACACACACAGGGGTCGAGCTAAGTCTCGACCCCTGCAACCACAATTAGGTGAGTACACACACAGAAGCTATGACTCGACCTCTGCAACCACAACTAGGTGAGTACACACACACTGTACTCCGTCTGCGGTCTTCTTTACCCTTCCCCAATCTTCATGACTTTGCACTTGGTGGGGTTGAACTCCAGGAGCCAGTTGCTGGACCAGGCCTGTAGTCTGTCCAGATCCCTTTGTAGTTCGGCATGGTTCTGTCTAAGGCCTAATTTTACTGGGAAATAATCCCCCTCTCGCCTACACACACTACCCTGAGCCTCATTATCCCCGTAAAACCTCTTCACTGCTTTCAATAACCTATCTCCTATTCCATACATTTGCAACATCTGACACATTGCTCCCCTCCAATCCCATATATATATATATGGGATTGGAGGGGAGCAATGTGTCAGATGTTGCAAATGTATGGAATAGGAGATAGGCATAAAAAATTCATTTATGTAAAGATACAGCACAATAAGTGTCAGGGGCCCAAGACTGTTCAGCTGCCTCCCAGCATACATAATGGTGATTACCAGTAGACCCTTGGCTGTCTTCAAGAAGGCACTGGACAGGCACCTATAGTCAGTACCAGACCAGCCGGGCTGTGGTTCGCACGTCAGGCTACGTGCGGCCAGCAGTAACAGCCTGGTTGATTAGACCCTGATGCACCACGAGGCCTGGTCATGGACCCGGCCGCGGGGGCGTTGACCCCCGAAACACCCTCCAGGTACTTGAAACGTCTTCTTCACCACCTGTCACCTGAGACGTATTTCAGCTGAAGAAAATTATTTAAGGCAGATCTAACAATTTCTCTTAGTACCTGCTTAAATAATTTTCTTAAGCCCTATTTTTAAGGTGAGGATTTAATTGGCGTATAAACGTGGGAGAGAGAGAGAGAGAACATAGGGAATTGGTCCGGGAAAGGGAAGGAAGGCAGGAATAAAGGTAGGGGGGATGGGTATTTGAGCAGAAGACTGGGGGGAGGGGGTACGGCTATGCTAACAAAACAGTGAACCATGAAATTGATTCGTGCATTCATTGCCATCGATTAATTGGTCGATGGCCTTAGTACGACCACCTCCACACACACACACACACACACACACACACACACACACACACACACACACACACACACACACACACACGTAAACACTAAGTATGAGAACGGAGGTTTGTTGGTTTACCAGGTTTAAAACCTGTCTACTACACCATGGTCACTAAGGCTGCAGATCTACACATCACCAGTCGACAATATTTTCATTAAAAAAATAGGGATTATAATTAACTCAGTTTCATCTCCACCAAGAGATGTGAATGAATGGTTCAGAGAACCGACGAGTTGGTAAATTAGACACATATGCAACACTTTGGTATCTTTAAAGATACCAAAGTGTTGCATATGTGTCTAATTTTTCCACCAAGAGATACACACTTCTCTGTACTCTCCTGTGGGGGGTTGCAGGGGTCGAGTTACAGCTCTTGGCCCCGATCAAGAAATACACCCTTCTCGGTGTATCTACACCACGAGATACACTTCTGGGTATATAAACCCTTGTGAACAACAGAGTGGCAGGATTCCCCTTCAAATCTTAACTATACGATATGACACACGGACGAAGTAATTTGAGACGGGGTTGACCCCACACAATTACAGTGTGTCAGCGAACAAAGCTTAATGACACACCCAAAACTCAGCGTCCGCTATTACAATATATATATAACGCCATATGTCACGGTTGGACGTGACCTTGTTCACGGTGTTCAACCCTCTCCCCCCCCCACACACAGTATTATTATACCCTGCATGGCTCATGGCTACACCAGTGCCACCCATACTGTTACACCAGTGTACGTGCATGACCCAACCATGTCCACACAATTCGACGTACCTTCGCGACAACAACAAAACGTTCATACGTACAATAACGTACTTTGTTTCGTATCGACGATAGATATTTGACGTTTAAAGACTTGTTTCGTATCTTTCGTTACAAGACTGAAATTCATTTTTTGGTTTGTTTGATTCAAACGTAATTATTTTGTCCATGATCATTATCCTGGATGTTGGATAATGTAACATATAATAAAGAAGTTTTGAAATAGGTTTTACCTGGAGAGGGTTTCAGGGGTCAACGCCCCCGCGGCCCGGTCTGAGACCAGGCCTCGTGGTGGATCAGGGTCTGATCAACCAGGCTGTTACTGCAGTCCGCACGCAAACTGACGTACGACCCACAGCCCGGTTGGTCAGGTACTGACTTTAGGTGCCTGTCCAGTGCCTTCTTGAAGACAGCCAAGGGTCTATTGGTAATCCCCCTTATGTATGCTGGGAGGCAGTTCATGAGAAGACTGTACAGACAAAACTTTTAAGAAGTTTCATTGTTACGAAGTGAAATGCTGTCTTCTTATCAAGAATATTGAAAAAAAAAGATTGTGTATACTCAAATTAGTTGGTGTTGATTTAGTCTGTGAAAACCTGCATTTGTATTCACAGTGAGGCTAATCTTAACATACCCATAGTGTGTAAAAATATACCTAGTCAGATGAATCCTATTTGAGCCAGCTGGTCCTGTGGTCAACACACTGATCTGTGAGTTTTGGGTCACTCTTGCCATGGGTTCGAGTCCCACCCATTTTTTTTATTTGTTTGCAGTCGCGTAACTGTGATTTCGTGAGTCAGGTCTGTCAGACAGAGGGGCTGGGGCAGCGATGAAGTTGTCAGTCTGTCAAAGTAGACCTGAGACGTCCTTGAAGGAAAAATGGAAAAATATGCTTCTGTAAAAGGAGGAAATTACAGTGGACGTAAGTCTGACCTCGGCTTAAGAAACTGAAGGACATAGCGACCCAAGAAACTGTGACTTAGTGCTGGATGGAGCACAAACCAGGCTGTATCAGCCTGGGGAAAACGTTAGCAGGTTACATTTGCTTATGAGAAGCAAAAATAATGATGGTTTCTAGTGACCATGATAATGCTGGGGCAGTGGTAAGAATAAATAGTGTTGGAACCCGAGGATGAGGCGGATATCCTAGGGGTGAAATTTGATTCCAGACTGTCATTGATGAACCACGTATTAAATAGCGCAAGCAAGGCAGCCAAGAAGCTAACAGCACTAAAGTGTATCTTGTACCTGCTCTACGAAGTATATGTGAGCTCATACCTTGAATATGCTTCATTTTCTTGACTTGCCTGCCCCCTCCCCCTCTAATCTACGACTTCCGAACAGAATAGAGAACAGAGGAAGACGATTTATCTCTCGCCTAGACCCGGTCTGTATAGATGTGTTACTTTAGCAGAGCCTTCAACACCAGAAAGATGTGGATGGTCAATGTTGTCAAGATACCACATCGAGCTCCATTTCGCTGACAGCAAGAAGATAACTTCTGTACAACAAGACGGGCAGCAAACAGCAACACTCTGGCAGTACCCTTCTCAAGAATATCACTTTATCTGAGATAATTCGTTCCTATAATGACTCGAGTCTGGAACAAATTCGTATAGCATCTACGAAATAAAATCAATTGACCAAATCCAAACAAACACAGCTGTCTCTAACTTCATTCTATTTCCTATTTGTATGTTTCATGATAAAAAGGCTTTCAAATGAGCTGAGGTAGGTAACAGCTGTTAACTTGTAAATAAAGGTAGGAATTCTTAACCTAACCTTTTAAAATCCTTGTGTAAATAGAGAGAGCGAGAGAGACAGGGAGACAGAGGGAGACATGGAGACTTTTGCTTTGTAAGGAGACCTAGATAAAATTGATAAAAGATGTCAATTTGATCTGTTTCTTAATCACCCACAGTTTTAAGAATAGGTACACTTAAGTCACAAGCAAATATATAAAAACACACACAAATAAAACAAAGCCACTCAGCTTGACTGATGGAGGAGGAAATTTGATCTGACATAATAGAGGTTCAACTTTACAACATTTATTCGTGTCAGACCTCTGTTGCTGTGTCTGCAGCTGCAGCACTTGCTGTGTCTGCAGCTCTGCTGTTGTTCCTCTTCTGTCAGTTGCTCTTTTTGTTGCTGTTGCCTCTCTTGTTGCTGCTGTTACGCCGTTTCTCCCAGTCCTTTCCAATTATTGACACTCGCTCAGATGGCAAGTGGCGAAGATGTTGGTGGAGATGATTAAGAATGATTATATTAGGACGATCATCACGAGGATGATGCAGATGACTGAGGATGATTATGAAGCAGATTGTTATGAGGGTTATTACGAGGATTGTTATGAGGGTTATTATGAGGATGATTATGAGGGTTATTACGAGGAGTTATGATTATGAGGGTTATTACGAGGATTGTTATGAGGGTTATTACGAGGATTGTTATGGGGTTATTGAGGATTGAGGGTTATTACGAGGATTGTTATGAGGGTTATTACGAGGATTGTTATGAGGGTTATTACGAGGATTGTTATGAGGGTTATTACGAGGATTGTTATGAGGGTTATTACGAGGATTGATGAGGGTTATTACGAGGATTGTTATGAGGGTTATTACGAGGATTGTTATGAGGGTTATTACGAGGTTGTTATGAGGTTATTACGAGGGTTATGAGGGTTATTACGAGGTTGTTATGAGGGTTATTACGAGGATTATGAGGGTTATTACAGATGAGGGTTGTTATGAGGGTTGTTATGAGGTTATTGGGTTATGAGGGGTTATTACGAGGATTGTTATGAGGGTTATTACGAGGATTGTTATGAGGGTTATTACGAGGATTGTTATGAGGGTTATTACGAGGATTGTTATGAGGGTTATTACGAGGATTATGAGGGTTATTACGAGGATTGTTATGAGGGTTATTACGAGGATTATGAGGGTTATTACGAGGATTGTTATGAGGGTTATTACGAGGATTATTATGAGGGTTATTACGAGGATTATTATGAGGGTTATTACGAGGATTATTATGAGGGTTATTACGAGGATTATTATGAGGGTTATTACGAGGGTTATTACGAGGGTTATTACGAGGGTTATTACGAGGGTTATTACGAGGGTTATTACGAGGGTTATTACGAGGGTTATTACGAGGGTTATTACGAGGGTTATTACGAGGGTTATTACGAGGGTTATTACGAGGGTTATTACGAGGGTTATTACGAGGGTTATTACGAGGGTTATTACGAGGGTTATTAGAGGGTTATTACGAGGGTTATTAAGAGGGTTATTACGAGGGTTATGAGGATGATGGTGCGGATGATTAGGAGGAAGCAAATGATAAGGATACTAATTTAGATCATTCTTTTGCTGTTGAAGTTGTTGCTGTAATTGTTGTTAATTCTGCTGTTGTTGTTCAGGATTTAATAAGTGCAATATTTTGAATGATTAACTTTCGCTTCTTTTAATATAAAGATGGTTCGAGGACCCATTTTATTTATTATTATTACCATCATTATCATTACGATTATCATTATTTTCATTACCATCATTGAATGAAACGTAGGGGAGCCATTGGTACACTAAGAGAAAACACAATAAGTGTCCGGGGCCCACGACTGTTAAAAAGTCTCCCACCAGCTATAAGGGGAATTACCAACAGACCCCTGGTTGTCTTCAAGAGGGAGCTGGACAGGCACCCAAAGTCAGTTCCTGATCAGCCGGGCTGTGGTTCGTACGTTGGACTACGTGCGGTCAGCAGTAACAGCCTGGTTGATCAAGCCCTGATCCACCAGGAGGCCTGGTCGTAGACCGGGCAGCGGGGGCGTTGATCCCCGGAATACCCTCCAGGTAGACTCCAGGTATCCCCTTATCGCCTTCCTAATGGAACTTTAATACTTTTCCTCTTCAATTCCCTGGACCCCTTTCTCCATTATCACCCCCTCTTCTTCTCCCTACCCATTATCACCCCCTCTTCTCCCTACCCATTATCACCCCCTCTTCCTCTACCCATTATCACCCCCTCTTCCTCTCTCTACCCATTATCACCCCCTCTTCCTCTCCCTACCCATTATCACCCCCTCTCCCTACCCATTATTATCCCCTCTGCCTTCTCCCTACCCATTATCATCCCCTCTGTCTCTCCCTACCCATTATCATCCCCTCTGCTCTCCCTACCCATTATCATCCCCTCTGCCTCTCCCTACCCATTATCATCCCCTCTGCCTCTCCCTACCCATTATCACCCTCTGCCTCTCCTACCATTATCACCCTCTGCCTCTCCTACCCATTATCATCCCTCTGCCTCTCCTACCCATTATCATCCCTCTGTCTCTCCTACCCATTATCATCCTCTGTTCTCTACCCATTATCATCCCTCTGCCTCTCCCTACCAATCATCCCTCTGCCTCTCCCTAACCCATTATCACCCCTCTCTTCTACCATTATCTCCTCTGCCTCTCCCTGCCCATTATCATCCCCTCTGCCTCTCCCTACACATCACCCTCTGCCCCTTCTCCATTAACACTCTTTACCTCCTCCCCATTATCACCTTTTGCACATCTGCACACTCTTATCTCCAATACTATTAATAATTTCACTGTCTTTATCTTCATTAATAACTTCGTTGTTGTCTTCAGTGGTAATAACTTCTTCGTTGTTGTCTTCATTGTTAATAACTTCTTCGTTGTTGTCTTCATTGTTAATAACTTCTTCGTTGTTGTCTTCATTGTTAATAACTTCTTCGTTGTTGTCTTCATTGTTAATAACTTCTTCGTTGTTGTCTTCATCGTTAATAACTTCTTCGTTGTTGTCTTCATTGTTAATAATTTCTTCGTTGTTGTCTTCATTGTTAATAACTTCTTCGTTGTTGTCTTCATTGTTAATAACTTCTTCGTTGTTGTCTTCATTGTTAATAACTTCTTCGTTGTTGTCTTCATTAATATCTTTAGGTTTGGATGATAAGAAACATACAACGTGCCTAGTATTGGCCAGTAGGTCTGCCGCAGTGTTCCTCCTTTCTTATGTTCTTATAAATCTTTTATTACATGACTATTATAATTAGTCTTTTATTATTACCATGATTATTATTATTATTATTATTATTATTATTATTATTCATGGGAGGAGTACCTTGGGGGATGAGAATCAATCAGGCTTGATCCAAATAAAGGGAGGGTAACTCCAATACGTTGAATCAAGAGCCCCTTGATTCAAGCCAGTGGTCTATATGGCTTTGCAGGGACTTGAGCTACAGCTCATCTCTGCCATGTGAGTGAGAGATTCGTTCATGAAAAGGAATTTCATTTGTGGCCACTGGAGGAGAGGCTTCCTTCCAGTTACAAAGCTGGATGAATATTTTCCATCGTGTGATCCAGATCATGGAGCTGAACTCTTCAGGCTGAGGGACTGACCACCTCAAATACATCATCTTTACTACGCTGCTACTCCTACTGACTGTGTTTGACTGAAGAAGTCTACTGTGTGAGCGAAACGTTGCACAGGTTTTACTCGTCAACTTGTCTGTATTTTATAACATTTTCAACCTAACTATTACTACTACCAGCAGCACAACAACAATCTACACTATCACCTTCACCATTACCATCACTACTACCAAAAGCAGCCTCACCACCGGCGGCATAACACCCCCCTCGACCACACTCACCACCGGCGGCATAACACCCCCCTCGACCACCCTCACCACCAGCATCATAACACCCCCCTCGACCACACTCACCACCGGCATCATAACACCCCCCTCGACCACACTCACCACCGGCATCATAACACCCCCTCGACCACACTCACCACCAGCATCATAACACCCCCTCGACCACACTCACCACCAGCATCATAACACCCTCGACCACACTCACCACCAGCATCATAACACCCCCTCGACCACACTCACCACCGGCATCATAACACCCTCGACCACACTCACCACCAGCATCATAACACCCTCGACCACACTCACCACCGGCATCATAACACCCTCGACCACACTCACCACCGGCATCATAACACCCTCGACCACACTCACCACCAGCATCATAACACCCCTCGACCACACTCACCACCGGCATCATAACACCCCTCGACCACACTCACCACCGGCATCATAACACCCCTCGACCACACTCACCACCAGCATCATAACACCCCCTCGACCACCTCACCACCGGCATCATAACACCCCTCGACCACACTCACCACCGGCATTATAACACCCCTCGACCACACTCACCACCGGCATCATAACACCCCTCGACCACACTCACCACCAGCATCATAACACCCCTCGACCACACTCACCACCGGCATCATAACACCCCCTCGACCACACTCACCACCGGCATCATAACACCCCTCGACCACACTCACCACCGGCATCATAACATATCCTCGACCACACTCACCACCGGCATCATAACACCCCACGACCACACTCACCACCGGCATCATAACACCCCCACGACCACACTCACCACCGGCATCATAACACCCCACGACCACACTCACCACCGGCATCATAACACCCCCACGACCACACTCACCACCGGCATCATAACACCCCTCGACCACACTCACCACCGGCATCATAACACCCCCACGACCACACTCACCACCGGCATCATAACACCCCCACGACCACACTCACCACCGGCATCATAACACCCCCACGACCACACTCACCACCGGCATCATAACACCCCCTCGACCACACTTACCAACATCATAACCCCCTCGACCACACTCACCACCAGCATCATAACACCCCCGACCACACTCACCACCAACATCATAACACCCCCACGACCACACTCACCACCGGCATCATAACACCCCCACGACCACACTCACCACCAGCATCATAACACCCCCTCGACCACACTCACCACCGGCATCATAACACCCCCTCGACCACACTCACCACCGGCATCATAACACCCCTCGACCACACTCACCACCGGCATCATAACATATCCTCGACCACACTCACCACCGGCATCATAACACCCCACGACCACACTCACCACCGGCATCATAACACCCCCACGACCACACTCACCACCGGCATCATAACACCCCTCGACCACACTCACCACCGGCATCATAACACCCCACGACCACACTCACCACCGGCATCATAACACCCCACGACCACACTCACCACCGGCATCATAACACCCCCACGACCACACTCACCACCGGCATCATAACACCCCCTCGACCACACTCACCACCAACATCATAACCCCCTCGACCACACTCACCACTAGCATCATAACACCCCCGACCACACTCACCACCAACATCATAACACCCCCACGACCACACTACCACCGGCATCATAACACCCCCACGACCACACTCACCACTGGCATCATAACACCCCCACGACCACACTCACCACCGGCATCATAACACCCCCCACGACCACACTCACCACTGGCATCATAACACCCCCACGACCACACTCACCACCATTCAATCCCCTGGCCGTGTTTAATTGAACTCTCTCCTGCATTCAGCTTCGCTCAACCTTAACAATGTCAATTTTCTTTCAAGGTCATTAACCCGCGGATCACTCAACACCTCCCCCAACCCCTGCCACCGCTAACTGCTGTCTTCTTGCCTTACCCCAGCCTCCTACCCTTCCCTGACCCTAGCCTCCACCCTTCCCTGACCCAAGCCTCCACCCTTCCTCCTTGCCTCACTAATCTCTTCCTTTCCCTGCACCGATGTCCACTCTACCATCTCCAGCCCCTTTTCCCAGCATCCCCACCATCGTCATCTCCACTGTAATAACCATCACTTCCACCACAACAACAACAACTACTAACTACTACCACATCCACAGGGGCCCTCACCTTCACCATTAAAACAATGGCAATAGCAGCTGCAGTAATAATACGACAACAGCAAAAGCAACACCAACATTAACAATAACAGCACCAACAACACCACCACCAACATCAACAACACCACCACCAATAACAGCACCAACCATAACAGCACCACCAGCCCCACCATCATAAACAACAACAACAGCAGCAGCAGCACCACCACTACCACCACCACCACTACCAACACCCTTAACAACAACATCAGCACCAACAACTACAGCAGTACCAACAGCAGCACCACCAGCACCACCACCAAAAGCAACAGCAGCACCACCACCAAAAGCAACAGCAGCAGCAGCACCACCACCAAAAGCAACAGCAGCACCAACAGCAGCAGCAGCACCACCACCAAAAGCAACAGCAGCACCAACAGCAGCAGCAGCACGACCACCACCACCACAAACAGCAGCAGCAGCACCAACACCACCACCAAAAGCAACAGCAGCAGCACCACAAACAGCAGCAGCAGGGCCAACAACAACAACAGCAGCACCACCACCACCAGCAGCAGCAGCACCAACACCACCACCAAAAGCAACAGCAGCAGCAGCACCAACAACAGCAGCAGCACCAACACCACCACCAAAAGCAACAGCAGCACCACCACCACCACCACCACAAAGAGCACCACCACCACCACCACCAACAAGAACACCATCTCTTTACTTATATTTTTAATATCCTCCTCTTTATTCCCTCTATCTTCCTCCTTTCTCTTAAGATATTTTTCTTCCTTCGTCTTCTCATTCCTTCCTCTCTCTTGAATCATTGACTATTTTTCACCTCCCTTATTTCATTTCACCTTCATTTCATTTTCTCACTTTCAATCCAGCTAATATTTGACGACTCCCCCACTCCTCCATGGATCGAAGTTGATTGTTTCGTGTTCCCTAGGAGCGGCATGACCCCTGCGGGTTTAGCACTTTCCCCTAAATATAATAATAGTAATTTTTATCCTTTTTTTTCCACGTCTTTTTTTTCACTTAAGTGACTGCGAAAGTGGAGTTGCTACTTTATTTCCCAGCTTCTCTCTAGAAACAGCTTATCAAGGCTTTGTTATGCTAGTCTATTCTTTATTGAATATGTGGCAGCTTGAGCTGGTTGCCAAGAGGCGCTCTGTCTGTCTCTGTCTGTCTCTGTCTGTCTCTGTCTGTCTCTGTCTGTCTGTCTTCCTGTCTGCCCACCTCCCCCGTCTTCCCTATAATAAACAAATTAGGTCTTTCGCCTGACAGTGTCTTCCATCATCACACTCACAGAAGCGTAAAAACAACTCGGAGAAGAATCCCGTGTCTTCCATACGTAGTAGCGAGGTGCTCCTGGCTCCTTACTAGACGGAGAATCAAGCCTCTACCCCTCTTCCCCAACCCCCTCTCCCCTCCCTTTCCCCGGTGAGAGAAACGTTGTTGGTGGCTGGAACCAATGTACTGCGTGAGAGAAACGTTGTTTGTGACTGCAAGCACCGTACTGCATGAGAGAAACGTGGGCCAGGAGGAGGAAGAGGAGCAGCAGCAGCAGCAGCAGCAGTGTAACTGCTCTCACCGCTACCATCGTGGTCAATTTGTTGGTTCCCTCTCAGGAGACAATGGTAATCCAGTGGAGCGGAAGACGTGGCTTTCCGAAGGAAGACACACATCCTTGAAGTTCTTTTGTGTCCTTTAAGATTTCTGCTCGTGACTTTCTTCGCCTGGCTTTAAGGGATCAAAGACTGCTCCTCCAGCTGAGTTGCGACTACTTAAAAGACTTAAACAACGACTTTCTGCGCGCTTGAAGGGTAAGCCTCCCTGCTGGACTATAGTTGACTGTTTCTTGATTGCCGGACGGAGAATCGAGCCTCCATCACTGAGCTAAATGACTCTACACGTGCTGTGTCTTACTGTATTTCATGACGCGCTAAAGCCGTGTGGGTTAAATATTTTTGTTTGCGTGGGGGGAGGGGGCTTGCTTGATTTCTAAGAACCAAACCTTTCTAATTAATGGGTCATTTATCCCCTTAAGTAAACATTTAAAGGCGTCGATTATTGTATATATCCATTTATTAATACTAGCAACAGTAGACTGCATGCATCACAACCATTCATAAATATTATCGGAGTCTACCAATACAAAGAGCAAGAGAAGACCACACGAAGAATATACATTGAGGGATAAAATATTGATAGCGAAAGCCTTGGTGTGTTGCTGGCCTAATGCATAGTAGGAGTATAGTGTTATGTTTGTGTATACTGTAGCAGCGTCGTGTTGATCTTACACACAGCGTAAGGCCTTACACGCAGCGTAAGGTCTTATACACAGTGTAAGGCCTTACACGCAGCGTAAGGCCTTACACGCAGCGTAAGGCCTTACACGCAGCGTAAGGCCTTACACGCAGAGTAAGGTCTTATACACAGCGTAAGGTCTTATACACAGTGTAAGGCCTTACACGCAGAGTAAGGCCTTACACGCAGCGTAAGGCCTTACACGCAGCGTAAGGCCTTACACGCAGCGTAAGGCCTTACACGCAGCGTAAGGCCTTACACGCAGCGTAGGCCTTACACGCAGACGTAAGGCCTTACACGCAGCGTAAGGCCTTACACGCAGCGTAAGGCCTTACACGCAGCGTAAGGCCTTACACGCAGCGTAAGGCCTTACACGCAGCGTAAGGCCTTACACGCAGCGTAAGGCCTTACACGCAGCGTAAGGCCTTACACGCAGGTAAGGCCTTACACGCAGCGTAGGCCTACACGCAGCGTAAGGCCTTCACGCAGCGTAAGGCCACCGCACTAAGGCCTTACACGCAGCGTAAGGCCTTACACGCAGCGTAAGGCCTTACACGCAGCGTAAGGCCTTACACGCAGCGTAAGGCCTTACACGCAGAGTAAGGCCTTACACGCAGCGTAAGGCCTTACACGCAGCGTAAGGCCTTACACACAGCGTAAGGTCTTACACACGGTTCTTCACACCCACTTAGGCCTGCACAACGCACAAATAGTAATAGTCCATAAAACGTAAGAAAAACAAAGGATTCATAAATGAAAGTTAAGAATATTAACAATGCTGTCATACCTAAGAGCTCTACCACTCTTCAAGAATATAAATAACATATTTAAGTTTATAGCCACTGGATATTTTTTTCTTTTTTTTTCCCAGCAGTATTCACTATTTGGGACAAAATTCAGTAATAGATCGGGGGACGAAAAAAAAAACTTTAATGGCACTCTTACGGACGGGACTATGTTAATGCATCTGCCTTTTTCATTAGCTTTTTCGTCTACTAAAAGCACAGTGCGCCTTTTTTTTATTTAACCCCTATGGAGTTTTTATGGCCAAAATTTGGTACTTGGGTTTTAGTAGCCATGAGGATCCGCTATAAGCGACTTTCTCTATTGCCAGATTCTCACGAGTATCTTCTGAAATCGCTTGAAATTTTCCAATTAAGATAAAATATTATAATCTGATTGTCTTTTCTCTCACGTTATGAATACTTTTTTTTTTGAGGGGGGGAGTATAATGGGGAGGGATAGAGTAGGGGGATAGTGTGTCTGTGCGTGCGCGCGCGCGCGCCGTTCTTCTTATTCAGTTAATGAAAAAATAAAGGGAAGAATTGATTGAGAGGATTGTGAGCATCTGAGCGAGGGCGTTTGTAACTTTTCCTTTACAAGTCTTCCTTCGTAACTCTTGCAGTGTGGCTCAGGTGTAAGTCTTCCTTCGTAACTCTTGCAGTGTGGCTCAGGTGTAAGTCTTCCTTCGTAACTCTTGCAGTGTGGCTAAGGTGTAAGTCTTCCTTCGTAACTCTTGCAGTGTGGCTCAGGTGAAAGTCTTCCTTCGTAACTCTTGCAGTGTGGCTCAGGTGTAAGTCTTCCTTCGTAACTCTTGCAGTGTGGCTCAGGTGAAAGTCTTCCTTCGTAATTCTTGCAGTGTGGCTCAGGTGTAAGTCTTCCTTCGTAACTCTTGCAGTGTGGCTCAGGTGTAAGTCTTCCTTCGTAACTCTTGCAGTGTGGCTCAGGTGAAAGTCTTCCTTCGTAAATCTAGGAGAGTTTCTCCTCCTATGCAACTTACACTTAGTTTCTCTGGCAGCCAAGATCATAGTTATATCTTAGGTTATTACCAGGTGCTGATCCTTTGGTTTATTTAAAGTGTGAGAAACCTAGCTGTGGTAGGCCAGGAGTTGGTGTCCAAGGCGCACGCGCCACACCCTGGCATCTTTGTTATGAAGACTTATCACCAACCAGTGGTTTTCCAATGCCCATTCTTCATCCTTTGCTTCAGAATGATCAAACCCTCGTTGACTGAGTACCTTTTTTTTTTTCCTAGGCTGATGGCCTGATTATCTCATCATCTACTAGGTCCAAAGTTGAGCATTTGCCGTCTCCAGTTTGTAAGCTCTGTATTAAAAAAAAAAAAAAGACAATGGTTGAGAACGTTCTTCACGACAAGGACATCCATGTCTAATTCGTCAACTTTTCGATTTATATACCAGTATTGAAATGAAGCCAAGAGCTGTCATCAGCTGATAATTCCTTTAGTCGCCATCTGACAGTCACTTGCCGTGCCATCATCTGACAGTCACTTGCCGTGCCATCATCTGACAGTCACTTGCCGTGCTATCATCTGACAGTCACTTGCCGTGCCATCATCTGACAGTCACTTGCCGTGCCATCATCTGACAGTCACTTGCCGTGCCATCATCTGACAGTCACTTGCCGTGCCATCATCTGACAGTCACTTGCCGTGCCATCATCTGACAGTCACTTGCCGTGCCATCATCTGACAGTCACTTGCCGTGCCATCATCTGACAGTCACTTGCCGTGCCATCATCTGACAGTCACTTGCCGTGCCATCATCTGACAGTCACTTGCCGTGCCATCAACTGACAGTCACTTGCCGTGCCATCATCTGACAGTCACTTGCCGTGCCCTCATCTGACAGTCACTTGCCGTGCCATCATCTGACAGTCACTTGCCGTGCCATCATCTGACAGATACCCGTGTAAGGAAGCACTTGTAATGAAAAAGACGTTAGAAGCAACAGCGACACAGGGTCGCACATCTACGCATTTTTCTCTCTTCTACGCAAGTTATATTTTGAAACTTAGACGTTTAGCAAACTAATTTCTCACTACTGCGTTTGTGATCTTTCTGTAATATGTTGTTCTCCTGTAATTACTTCCACATTACTACGCATGTCGTGTACCTTAATGCTCAAACACACAATTTATGTTCTACCTACGGCCAGATTTTTGCACTCTTGTTGACATTGCACAATATATCTACGTTACATAGTAACTAGTAACAGCCATCTGTGTGTGAGTGTACGTGAGCGAGAGGGCGCTTGCAACATCTTCAATCCCACACATCCCCTCACTTTCCCATCCCAACCGCCGCTTTTCTCTCTCTCTCTCTCTCCCATATTCTGCCTCGCCATTTTTACTATTTCCTCTCACTCGTACTGTGTCATGCAGCTTGGCCCTCACAACACCTGCCGTTTATATGCAAGCAGGGAAGAGTGCGGCGGTGGGGCGAGCCCAGCCTAATGTAACCCCAACCAGTGAAGCCAGAAATGAGAAGGGATACGAAATGCACTCGATGGAGAAAATGAGATAGAGGAAGGAAGAGGAGGAAAATGGGAAAGAAGAGGGAAGACCCTTTTTTTGTGAAAAACCACGCAGGAGCAAAATCTATAGTGGAAGATAAATGTGTACTGAACTGCGGCTGGTGTCATCAGGTTACCTTCCTCTGAGAAAATTTCCTCATTTCTTCTGTTGCTGCTCATGCAACATTGCATAATTCCTGATGCATGGAAATGTGTGAAAGTACTTGAGCTGAAGATTCCCATCCCCCTTGGCTTCTCTTTATATATGAGGGGAAATTTTCTCAGACGAAGGTAACCTGATGACACCAGCCGCAGTGCCTCTCAGATATGAGAGGCACTGGTCTGTTCCCCACCAGAGTTAACAGAAAGCAGAAAACAGAAGTAATGGCCAGATCTAAGCTTCACTTAATCGCCGTCGAACGTCATGTGACATAAAAGATCACGTTGCACTAGTGGCTAGTACACGCATAACAACAATGATGTGTAAACTTTCTAATTAATAAAGAGTCGAATGCGCTCATTTGTCAACTTAAAATACCGTACATCCCAGGGAGTGTCTAGAATGTTGAGAAGAATCTCTTAATATATTCCTAAAAGTTGCCTATTGATATCCTCAGTATCAGTTATTATGGCTTTACCTTGATTATTTATCAATCTTCCATAATCTTATTATTCTTTAAGACCTAATAACCAGATAATTCATGAATTTTCTGATTATCCTTTATCACTGTAATCCACTAAGCTAGTTGCAATCACCATGTTGCAACTACTGATTGCAGTCACTTAACCTTGTGACGCAGGGAGACCTGTGAAAGCACTTGAGCTGAAGATTACCATCCTCCGTGCCTTGTCTTCCATTGTTAAGGTAGCCTGTTTGCGATTGTATTACATAAAATATATATATATATATATATATATATATAATGTCGTGCCGAATAAGTAAAACTTGCGATTTTGGCTTAAATATCAACGCTCTTCTTGCCGAATAAGGCAAGAAATATATTTCATTGTTTTTTATTAAATTACTGTAAACTTATCTAAAATATATGTAGTTGGGTTAGGCTAAATTAAATTGCGCTTGTTATAATAAGGCTTGGTAAGTTTTCTAAGGTTCTTTAGGAACAAAATTTTTATTTTTTACTTTAACATAAATGAAAAAAATATATCTTTAAACGAATATGAGAATATTTTAGAAAGGACTTAATTTTAAATGAGATCTTGTTAATTGACCAATTTTATATATGTAACAATATGTACTAGACATGTATCTCTCACACCTTATATACTGTATATGCCATCTTTATAACAATGTAGTATCTCTTAAATCTTTTGTACCATATTATGTAATAAAATATACCTATTGGTAAAAAAAAAAGTATTAAAAGATGGGGTGGTAGGAGAAGTGGAATATTCAAATGGCTTCAGGAAGAAATCCAGATATTCTTCCTTGAAGCCTTTTATCCACTAATATATATATATATATATATATATATATATATATATATATATATATATATATATATATATATATATATATATATATATATATATATATATATATATACACACACTGGTGTATAACATCACTGCCGTATAAACCGAACTACACTTTTTATATATAACTGCATAGGGTTGAGCAGGTGGGTGGGAGACCGCAGGTGACATTGAATCTCCCACAGCGAAACATGGTAAAGGTGCCAAAAAATAAATCCATTTTCAACATGTGCAACAATGTTTTTTGATAAATTCTTCATATTTAAAAAACCATGAAGTCTTTGATGCTGCCGCGGTAGAACACTGTTTTTTCAACTTGCATTTTGGCTTTGTGGTTTTTTTATTGTTTTTTCACACCGAAATATTTTCCACGGTGGAGGAGGGTAGAATTGTATATCAGTAGTGAGGGACGAGTTGAACACACCAGGAGAGACTGCTGTAAACCGCAGTGGCTTATATGCAGACTGCAAATTGACCCATTGGAAGAACTCCTTGTAGGAGCATGAGGTATTAAAGACCGTAGAGCAGAACCTTCCGCAGTGACTACTCTAAGTGCTGAAGGAGTGGAAGATGAAGGAATAGTGTTGAGAGCAGACTGCGTGTGGCAGAAGATGGGAAGAGGGCAGTAAAGTCTTGAAGACGGTGAGTGCCGGAAAGGCAAAAAAGGAAAGTAAAGTCTTTTAAGACAAGAAGAGGGAAATCCCTGGAAGGAAAAAAGCAAAGTAGGAATTCTGGAAAGTGAGGTTGGTGGATGGAAGGGATGGTAGGTGGATGGGAATGGAGGGATAGAGGATGGTGGGATGGATGGGAAGGAGGGATGGAAGGGATGAAGGGTGGTGGGGTGGATAAGAAATGGAAGGGATGGAGGGTGGTGGGGTGGATGGGAAGGAGGGATGGAGGGGGTAGATGGAAAGAAGGGATGGAGGGTGGAGTGGATGGGAAGGAGGGATGGAGGGTGGGGTGGATGGGAAGGAGGGATGGAGGGGTGGGGGTTGATGGGATAGAGGAGGTGGGGTAGATGGGATGGAGGGGTGTGGTGGATGGGCAGGAGGGATGGATGGGGTAGGGTGGATGGAATGGAGGGTGGGGTAGATGGGAAGAAGGGATGGAGGGGTGGGGTAGATGGGAAGAAGGGATGGAGGGGTGGGGTGGATGGGGAGGAGGGATGGAGGGGTGGGGTGGATGGGATGGAGGGGTGGGGTAGATGGGAAGGAGGGATGGAGGGGTGGGGTGGATGGGAAGAAGGGATGGAGGGGTGGGGTGGATGGGAAGAAGGGATGGAGGGATTGGGTGGTTGCGAAGGAGGGATGGAGGGGTGGGGTAGATGGGATGGAGGGTGGGTTTGGATGGGAAGATGGGATGGAGGATGGGGCGGATGGGAAGGAGGGATGGAGGGGTGGGGTGGATGGGAAGAAGGGATGGAGGGGTGGGGTGGATGGGAAGATGGGATGGAGGGCGTGGGGTGGATGGGATGGAGGGCGTGGGGTGGATGGGATGGAGGGGTGGATGGGAAGGAGGGATGGAAGGGAGGGATGGAAGGGATGGAGGGTGGGGTGAATGGGAAGAAGGGATGGAGGGTGGGGTGGATGGGAAGAAGGGATGGAGGTGTGGGGTAGATGGGAAGATGGGATGGAGGGCGTGGGGTGGATGAGATGGAGGGGTGGATGGGAAGGAGGGATGGAAGGGATGGAGGGGGTGGGGTGAATGGGAAGAAGGGATGGAGGGGTGGGGTGGATGGGAAGAAGGGATGGATGGAGGGTGGGAAGGAGTGATGGAAGGGGTGGGGTGGATGGGAAGGACTGATGGAAGGGGTGGGGTGGATGGGAAGGAGGGTGGTGGGGTTGGAGGGTTTATTATTACATTCATCAGAAGAGCGCTAAATCCTTAAGGGTTATACAACGGCAGGAGAAGGGGAGGCAATCAGGCGCGTTCCTTGAAGGGCGGAGGAGCTAGAGTTTGGTGGCTGAAGGGTTGGATATTGAAGGAGGGCAAGTTGTGAGTGAAATAGAGTAAGGTGTGAGAGGAGGAGGGTATATTTGGAGTAAAAGAGGATATATTGTTAGGGGAGGTTTGAAGGCTACAGGTGTGTGTGTGTGTGTGTGTGTGTACTCACCTAGTTGTGGTTGCAGGGGTCGATTCATAGCTCCTGGCTATGTGTGTGTGTGTGAGGATGGAATGATGTTTTATTCAATTTAAAAAATTTCAAACCTCTTAAAAAAAAATATGAAGCGTTTTTTAAAATCCCACTTGACCAAAAAAAAATATCCTTAAAATTGGCAAACTTGGTTACTTTTATAAGCCAAAATTGAGTGCTAGTTTTCGCTGTAATCATTACACGGAAATGGAGTGTAAACAACAAAACTGCGACGTGCGACTCGGAACGAAATTAACATTTCACAATGGCCTCAACTTTCACAGATACATGGGCAAAACATCACCAGACTATAATTAGATTTTACAAATTGTTAAGACGAAGAAATACAGAAACAACAACATACTTAAATGTATATTTAATTTTTTTTTTGTATATATTACTCCTAGTGATGTGAAATTTGAGAGAATGAATAATTGTATTTACACTTTAAATAGGGAATAATAATATACATGTTTTTTTAATAATTGTTATTAATTAACGTAGCATTATAGGTAAGAGAAAAAATGGAATTTTTTAATGATTATAGAAGTGTTAGTAATATGAGTATTTACGTGACCCCCCCCACGAGGAGGGAGAGAGTAGTGAGCTTGTACGATACTTTGTTAAGGACACCTCCTTATGCCATTAGTGTTCTAGAGATGGCAGCACCAGGTGGGATCCTAGCTTCTACTGAATCAATAATTATAAACTGAGAAGATGAAATAAGTAGAAATTCTTAGAAATAAATAGAAATTCTTAGAAATAAGTAGAAATTCTTAGAAACAAGTAGAAATTCTTAGAAACAAGTAGAAATTCTTAGAAACAAGTAGAAATTCTTAGAAACAAGTAGAAATTCTTAGAAACAAGTAGAAATTCTTAGAAATAAATAGAAATTCTTAGAATCCCCACACAGACACAGACACAGAGAGAGAGAGAGAGAGAGAGAGAGAGAGACACTGCACACACGTCTCTCAATAAAACAGTGTTCCCAGAGGTACTCTAAAACTCCCAAGAGTTATAAAAAACAGAGTTATACATAGCATTCACAAATACATGTCATAGACAGACATCGAAAAAATATAAAATACTTTTAAAAATACTTGGAGGAAGAAAAAAATATTCTGACAATCGCTTGAATGTCCTTGTTAAGGGAACCTGCTTGTTGGTAAGGTGGTGCTGCTGATCGTAGGGAACCTGCTTGTTGGTAAGGTGGTACTGCTGATCGTAGGGAACCTGCTTGTTGGTAAGGTGGTGCTGCTGATGGTAGGGAACCTGCTTGTTGGTATAAGGTGGTGCTGCTGATCGTAGGGAAGAACACAAGTTAAGTAAGAGCAGAAAGTTAGCCCATCAATATTTTTTTGTACCCCAAGAGACTCTTGAGACCTATGGTGCCTGGGGAAAGAGTGCCATAACTTTCCTTAAAGATCTAGGTTGCAAGCTCATGGATACTTCTAGAGATCCAAGGGTTGCTACCTTCCTCTTCCAGCTCCATAGTGTGTAGATCTAGAGGGAAAATGGCTGCTGCATTCTTGGTTCCCATTCATCCTCGGAGTAACTTCAAGAGCCTCACAACTGAAATTACCATATATAAATTATAATTTTGTGTTAAATTCTCAATTAAAGGGTTCCAATAAATTCCTCTAAAAATGGGATGGTATGAGAAGAAAAAAGTTCAAACGATCTCTAGGAGAAAAATTAATATTTTTTTTCAATGAAGTTATTTAATTTATTTCTCCGAGTCTGTGGGTACTCACTAGAGGCTGACCGAAAACAAACAAACACACACACACACACACACACAGGTTAAGGGAAATCGACCTGACGACACTGAAGGACAGGAGAGATAGGGATGACATGATAACAACATATAAGATACTGAGAGGAATAGACAAGGTGGACAGAGACGGAATGTTCCAGAGATGGGACACAGCAACAAGGGGACACAGTTGGAAGTTGAAGACTCAAATGAATCACAGGGATGTTAGGAAGTATTTCTTCAGTCATAGAGTGGTCGGGAAGTGGAATAGCTTAGGAAGCGATGTAGTGGAGGCAGGTTCCATACATAGCTTTAAGGAGAGGTATGATAGAGCTCATGGAGCAGGGAGCGTGACCCAGTAGCGGCCAGTGAAGAGGCGGGGCCAGGAGCTATGAATCGACCCCTGCAACCACAACTAGGTGAGTACACACACAAACACACACACACACACACACATACACACACATATATATATATATATATATATATATATATATATATATATATATATATATATATATATATATATATATATATATAAGATGGACGGGGCTCGAACTGTGGTCTTGATGGCTGTCCATCTTTTGTTTATTCATCGAGTGTCGTTTATTACAACTTGATCTGAGCTTGTACTGTATACAAGTTATTATATAAATAATACTTACTTAATTATACTTAGTTTAATGACTACTGTTTAAAACTATATATGTTATACGAGGAAGAAGCGCACTATATACTTGATACACTTGTGCGCATGTATTGTAGAAAGGTGATTATATGGTAGAATAATGCGAGTTTGTATGGGAGAAATACGCGTGTATGTATTGTTTGTATGGTATAAAGGGGTGAAGGAGGGCATGTTTGGAGAGAAGAGAGGCTTGTTTGGAGAGAGGGTCAGGGTAGGAGAGGGTGTGTGTGTGTGTGTGTGTGTGTGTGTGTGTGTGTGTGTGTGAGTGTGTGTGTGTGTGAGTGTGTGTGTGCTTTCAAGCAGAACTCGGTAGTCCAGAGAATTCAGTCGTGAAGACCTCTTGAATATTACAACTCACCTGGAGGGTGTTCCGGTGGGGGGAAGGGATCAACGCCCTCACAACTCAGTCCTTGACCGGACCTTCCAGTGGATCAGGGCCTGATCATTCAGACTATTACTGTTGGCCGCACGTAGTCGAACTTGCGAACCACAGTCCTGTTGATCTGGCACTGACTTTAGGTACCTGTCCAGCTCCCTCTTGAAGTAGTAAGTCTCATCCCATAAGAGTTATTACATTAATGGGAGCGCTAAACTCGCAGTAGTTCGAGCAGGGCCTGGAGAATAAGCGGCAATAAGAAGGTGGGAGAACAGCTCCAGTACTTTACATCATATTGTAGAAGAAAGGGAAAAGTTGAAAAGGAAAGAAATGACAAAGAATGGGAAAAGATAAAAGGAAAATAGGTTAGGGACACTAGATGTCAGGATTCCTGGGCTTATCAATAAACGTGAAGGGTCAGATAATAAGAGAAAATAAAGGAGGATCACAGAAAAGAGTGAGTGACATAACAGAAGTATCAGGATAAGAAAAATAAACATGTATATGTATATAATATTTTCCAACACGCTGGCCATCTCCCGCCGAAGCAAGGCGACCCAAAAAAGAAACCCTTTCACCATTATTCACACATAACCATTGTCGGGAAGATACGACAGTTCAGATGTTACTCCAAACAGTAAATATCCCAAACCCCTCCTTTAGAGCGTAGGCATTGTACTTCCCACCTCCAGGACTCAAGTCCGGCTAACCGGTTTCCCTGAATAACTTCACAAAATACCTTCACAAAAACTATTCGTCTCCACTCCTAACACCCTCACACATGCCTGCTGTATGTCCAAGCCACTTGCACACAAAACCTCTTTTATCCCCCGCCTCAAGCCTTTCCTATGACGACCCCTACCCCTAGTTCCCTCCACTACCGATTTATACACCCTCCAAGACATCCTATTTTGTTACATCCTCTCTAAATGAACAAACTACCTCAACCCCTCCTCAGCCCTCCACACCTCCTAATTTCCACACTACGAATTCTCTGCATAATATTTATACCACACAGTGCCCTTAGACATGACATCTCCACTGCCTCCAACCTCTTCCTCGCTGCAGCATTCACAACCCATGCTTCACACCCATATAAAAGTGTTGCTTCCACTATTATCTCATACATTCCCTTCTTTGCCTCCATGGATAATGTTCTTTGTCTCCCCAAATAACTCAGTGCACCACCCACCTTTTTTCCTTCCTCAATTCTATGGTTTACACATTTAATTCTTCCATACTCCCTCCAATCTGATATCCATTTTTACTTATCTAAATCATTTGATTCCCTCATCGCCTTATTCTTATATATGTTCACTTTCAACTTTATACACCCTCCCAAACTCATCCACTAACCTTTGCAAATTTTCTTTAGAATCTCCCATAAGCACAGTATCATCAGCAAAAAGTAACTATGTCAACTCCCCCCATTTTATATTTGATTTCCCATAATTTAATCCCACCCCTCTCCCCAACCCCATCTATAAATATATTAAACAACCATGGTGACATCACACATCCCTGTCTAAGACCTACTTTTACCGGGAAGTAATCTCCCTCTCTCATACACACCCTAACCTGAGCCTCACTATCCTCATGAAAACTCTTTACAGCATTTAGTAACTTACTACCTATTCCATACACTTGGAACATCTGCCACATTGGTCCCTTATCTGCTCTATCATATGCCTTTTCTAAATCCATAAAAGCAACGAAGACTTCCCTACCCTATGTAAATATTATTCACTTATATGCTTCAATGTAAACATTTGGTCTACACATCCCCTACTCATTCTTAAGTCTCCTTGTTCATCTGCGATGGTGCTTTTCGTGTTGCCTCTAATTCTTTCAATAATAACCCTACCATACACTGTACCAGGTATACTCAGTAGACTTTTTCCCTTATAATTTTTACACCCTTTTTTCCCCTTCACTTTATATACAGGAACTATGGATGCTTTCTGCCAGTCTCTAGGTACTTTTCCCTCCTTCATATCTTTATTGAGCAAATGTACCAACTACTCCAAGACTATATCCCTTCCCCTCTGTTTTTAATATTTGTCATGATCCCATCTGTTCCAGCTACTTTACATCCATTTCATTCTACCCAGAGCCTCATGCACCTCCCCCACACTCATATCCGGCTCTTCTTCACTCCTAAAAGATGTTATACCTCCCTGGCCAATGCATGAAATCACTGTTTCCCTCTCTTCATCAATATTTAACAGTTCCTCAAAATATTCCTGCCTCCTTCCCAATACCTCCGACTCCCCATCTACTAATTCCTCTATTCTGTTTTTAACTCTCAAATTAATTTGTTCAATAGGCTTTCTTAACCTATTTATCTCCAAAACTTTTTCTTATTCTCAGCAAAATTTGTTGACAGCACCTCACTCACTGTCATTTGCTCTCTTTTTGCACTCCCTCATCACTATATTCACCTCTCTTTTACTCTGCATATACTACATCCTTCTAATATTACTTTTACTTTGTAAAAAATCTCTCCTAAGCAATTTTTTTCTCCCATATCACACCCATCACCTCATCATTCCACCAATCACTCCTCTTTCCTCCCTCACCCACCCTCCTATATCCACAAACTTCTGCCCCTCATTCTAACACTGCATTTTTAAAACTATCCCCCCCTTTAACCCCTGCACTACCTATACTCTCACTAGCCCACCTTTCGCCCAATAGTTGCTGATATCTCACACTTCTTCATCCCTTTTTTATAAACTTTTACCTCTTTCTTGTTGTTTCTATTTTCCTTTTGCTCCATTTACCTCTTAGTTAACTGTAACAATTATTTTTTTAATATTTCCACCCCTACCGGGGATCGAACCATAGACCCCAATTTGTGAGTTGAGTGAGCCATCACTGTTTATCTGGTAGACAGCAACCACCCAGGAAGGTACTGCTGTCCTGCAAAATGATTGTAAGACGGAAAACTGAATTTTGTTTTACACAATGGTAGGTGCGCTGGTGTCTATTTTCTGTCTCATAAACCACAAGATACCAGGTATATCTTGGTAAATTTTACTTACAATTAGGTCACACTACACATTCATGTACTAATGTATGCTCACTTACCTGATTTTTTTTCTTAATAGGTCTTGTTCTTGTTATTTCCTTTCATCTCAGTGGGAAAGTTGAATAAGAATCACCTCCGTAAGCCCTGCGTGTTGTAAAAGCCCATTGCCGAGAGCAATGGGCTAGTAACCCCTTCAACCCGTATAGCTTACAAAAAATAAAACGAAGAAAGCCTTAAAGGTGGGATGTTTGAATGTGCGTGGATGTAATGTAGATGATAGAGATGATGGTGGATGTTATGACTGAAAAGAAGCTGGATGTCATGGCTCAAAGTGAAACAAAGCTGAAAGGGGTGGGAGAGTTTGTGGAAATAATAAATGGAATTAGGTCAGGGGTTTCTAATAAAGCAAAGGAAAGAATAGCAATAATGTTGAAGGATCAGTTATGGTAGGAAAAGGGAAAATAATTGTATAAATTCAAGGATTATGTGGAGTAAAATAGGGTCGGATGTGAAAAGTGGGTTATAATAAGTGTTTATGCACATGGAGAAAAGTGCAGAGAGAGAGATTGAGAGAGATTGGGAGAGAGAGAGAGATTGGGAGAGAGAGAGAGAGATTGGGAGAGAGAGAGATTGGGAGAGAGAGAGATTGGGAGAGAGAGAGAGAGATTGGGAGAGAGAGAGAGAGATTGGGAGAGAGAGAGATTGGGAGAGAGAGAGAGATTGGGAGAGAGAGAGAGAGATTGGGAGAGAGAGATTGGGAGAGAGAGAGATTGGGAGAGAGAGATTGGGAGAGAGAGAGATTGGGAGAGAGAGAGAGATTGGGAGAGAGAGAGAGATTGGGAGAGAGAGAGAGATTGGGAGAGAGAGAGAGATTGGGAGAGAGAGAGAGTGGGAGAGAGAGAGATTGGGAAGGGGAGAGATTGGGAGAGAGAGAGAGTTGGGAGAGAGAGAGATTGGGAGAGAGAGAGATTGGGAGAGAGAGAGTTGGGAGAGAGAGATTGGGAGAGAGAGAGAGATTGGGAGAGAGAGAGATTGGGAGAGAGAGAGATTGGGAGAGAGAGAGATTGGGAGAGAGAGAGAGATTGGGAGAGAGGATGGGAGAGAGAGATTGGGAGAGAGAGAGATTGGAGAGAGAGAGAGAGGATTGGGAGGAGAGATTGGGTGAGAGAGAGAGATTGGGAGAGAGAGAGATTGGGAGAGAGAGAGAGATTGGGAGAGTGAGAGATTGGGAGAGAGAGAGAGATTGAGAGAGATTCTGGGAGATGTTAAGCGAGTGCTTAGGGAGTTTTGAGCCAAATGAGAGTAATTATAATAAGGGACATAAATGCTAAAGTGGGCGAAACGATTATAGAGGGCGTGGTAAATTTGGAGTGCCAGGGGTAAATGATAATGAGCGGGGCCTTTAACTGAATTGTATAAAAAGGGGTTTGGTAGTAATACATATTTTAAGAAGAAAAAGGATAAATAAATATACAATATACGATATAGTACGTAATGAAAGTAGTTTGTTGGAGTATATATATTGGTAAATAAAAGGTTGATGAGTAACTTTACGATGGCCATGTTTATAGAGGGGCAACAGGTGTATATATATAACATAGGGAATTTACAACATATGCTCCAGGCATAAATCTCTTTTGCATATACCAACAGCTTCGTCGTCGGGGCCATCAACATCACTAGGGAGAAGGGAGAGCAAAGATAGAGAACTACGGAAGCTGCCATTTAATAAAACACACTTGGTGATGAACTAAAGTCAGGAAAATCAGCATCTGGGATAGCACAGGGGAAGGACACGTCAGAGAGCCTTGCTCAGTGCCCTTCCTGGTCTTGTTCCGGGTGAGCCTCGAGCTCACTGACGTCAAACATTGGTTTGACGTCACTTCTGATTTTTTGTTTCAGTGTACGTTCTAGCGATCGCTCATTGAAAGCTGTTTCGCCATTATCCCGAATTTATCGAATGTCTTTGCATGCCAGCGTGGATAAAAAAAAATAAACACTGAAAGCTAGTCCCTCCCTTCACTCATGTTTTTTTTTTTTTTTTTGGACACAGTAAGTACCGGCGCTAATGAATGGCTGGTCCACCTGAATGAACCCATTGGGATAATGTCAAGCTGCAGTCCTCGTTAAAACGGAACCTTGAAGACTTCCCCTTTCCCCTGACTGGCTTACCAAGGTAGTCCCTAACCGACCACCCGGGCCACCGGGTAGAACCCCCTAGGCCCGTGCCCGACCACCCCGGTCCCCTGCCAGGCAACGCCGGCCCTCTGCCTGACCCCCTGCCAGAAAGCCCCTGCCAGAGGGCCACGATGAAAAGCTTTCTACGTCTCGACTATTGGTGGTGCAGCTCCTCGATAATTACTGCATAAACAGGCCAACACTCTGACCCCCTGCTAACAGTGACATCCACATCAAACTCTCTCTCTCCCCTCTCTCCCTCCCCCTCCCCTCTCTCTCTCCCCTCTCTCTCTCTCTCCCCTCTCCTCTCTCTCCCCTCTCTCTCCCTCTCCCTCTCTCCTTTACATGGGATAATTGTAGTTCAAGTATTTATTTACAAAGCTGAGAGCTGTTATTTTCCCTCATTTCATTTTAAAGTTTTTTTCCCACTTGTAATATACGTTTTTTTACTGATTAAACTTTCCTCGTGCGTATTTTATTTACTATTAGCATACACACCAATATAGATCGCTATTATCCAGCTGTGGTTCAGAGTGTTCACTGCTCACCTGACTTTGTTCCTCAAATACTTACATATATTGAGAACTATGTTCCTCTCGGAACATATACTATGTACATATATTGAGAACTATGTTTCTCTTGGAACATGGTTCTCACTATATGTACCATTCTCACTATATACACCATTCTCACCCTGTTTCGAGAATGGTGCTGCCGTTTTGTTATTTATTATTATTATTATTATTATTATTATTATTATTATTATTATATGCATGGGAAAGTCACAAACCTGAAAAAAATAGGAAGTAATCAGTTCAAGGGACAGAACAGCTCATATTCTTCGCATCAAAGCACATCCTCCCCCTCCATTCTCTTCATTGAGGGGTATTCTTGCATCAAAGCACATCCTCCTTCCCCCCCCAAATCCTTTTCCTTGAAGGGATTATAGCATTTATATCCTTTATCTTTAACATAACAGTAAAATCATCGACAACTTTCGAATGTTGAAGGTTCTTGCTGATAGAGCAAGGCCTAGTCCAGCCCTTGATGCTAGTGAAGGATTCTTGATTCAGAGTAATGCATCTCTTCTCCCGTTCTTTGGATCAAATCTCCTTACCTACCATTTACCTGGTGTCAAATGGCTCCATACGGTTTTATCTCTTTCCCATGAATATAATGTACTTTGAAGATGAGATGAATTTCTGAAGTTAGTGATGATATTTTTGCACTGAGAGAGGATGGAGCTAAATAGGATGACTGTGGGAGTATAAAGTGGGAATAGAAGAAAGGTGGGGAGTGCCAGGAGGGGTTGAAGGGAAAGGCAATCCAAGGAGGTGGTGCGTACTCAACGTGACAGCAAACTTGTGCCTCTCGAAGAGTTTTGCAACTCTTGCACTTTACCTAGTTAGGTGTGTGTGTTCTTAAGTTGTTCGGTTTATCTGACAATGAACGGAGGATCGAGCCTCCACCACTCCTTGTACTGACTGATCCAAAGGGATTTAGCTCGTGCAAAAACTGAAAAAAAAAATGTTCATCTCTCCGTGCATCCAACATTACTTTTCCCTTTCACTCTTCATCGTCCCTTTTCCCATCTTTTCTCTCTTCTCCCCCTCCATCATTCGGCATAGACAAGGGAAAGCAAGACGAAAGAGAAGGGAATAAGGGGAAACTGAAAGGACTAAATTGAAAGGGACTTCACCAGGTGACCTCATTGACGAAGTGTCGAGTAGGTCGGAAAGGGAAAGAAAGAAAGAAAGAAAGAAAGAAAGAAGAGAGAGAGAGAGAGAGAGAGAGAGAGTGAGTGAATGAATGAATTAATGTATGATCATAAAATGTAAGTTACTTATAAATCACTGTACTCTGTAAATGTTTCTGCCTCGTGTGATCTTACAGAAAGATTTACACACTGTAAGCTGGACGTTTACACTGCTTCACTGAATAACTATTTACAAACCCGAAACTTCTACTGTAAAACGGCCAATGAATTTTTTTTTTAAAATAAATATTTGAAGTAAATAATCTTCACATGTTGTAAAGTTTAGTGTAAACGACCTGACGAACGTTGTTTTACGTAAGGTAACAAAATTTAGTGCAAATGATCTGACAATCGTTGTTATCGCGATATTAAAAGTCATTTTTATATCTGGACATCTTAGGTAAATCGCTCCACCATGTGAATATAATGACCCTTATCATTACACTTACCGAAGCGCATCTCTTGTGTAAGACATGACGCGTGTAAGACATGACGCGTGTAAGACATGACGCGTGTAAGACATGACGCGTGTAAGACATGACGCGTGAAGACATGACGACCAAGATTTGATAACTTTTAAGAAAATTTCTTGATAATGTAACAGTTAAAAGAAATGCAGATTTTTATTGTTGTTGAATTATTTAAAAACACATACAGACGCACGGAGGGCCCGGGTTCTATTCCCGGCGGGGCGGAAACATTTCGAAGTGTTTCCTTACACACACACACACACTCATACATACATACAACAGGCCTAGTGTCTAATCGACATGTGCCTAGGACAAAATGGTAACTAACACACACACACACACAATCAGTGAAGAGGCGGGGCCAGGAGCTATGACTCGACCCCTGCAACCACAAATAGGTGTACAGATAGGTGAGTACACACACATACAATCTCGACATTGCGTCAATGACATCTAGTAAAGTCTCTTGGAATTCGTCCTCTTTCATTCCCTTCTTCTTGTCTTTTCTCTTCTCTATTCGGAAACATTAAGGTGAAGGGAGAAAAAAGTCGGTGGGAAGAGGGATGATAGAAGATAATGTTGGATGCATGGGAATAAGGGGGTACCTCAAATTTCAATTCTTCAATATTGCAAGCTCCTGGTGAAAACCTATTGATAGTCCGAAAGGCCTTTAGCTACTTATTTAACACTCTTGTTGCTTTGTTGCTTGGACATTATCAATTTTGTAGCCTTAACTATTGCATATCATTAATATATACGTATATATTTATAAAATACCTCAGTGAAAATAGGAAAAACAGTTGGGCGTTTTCATGTGCTTACACTCATCTTCAGAAGATACGTGTAAGCACATGCAAGCCTTAGGTGTTTCTTACACACACACACACACACACACACACACACACACACACACTCATATATATATATATATATATATATATATATATATATATATATATATATATATATATATATATATATATATATATATATATATATATATATATATATATATATATATATATATATATATATATATATATGTGTGTGTGTGTTTGTGTGTGGAATGAGGTGAATTGGAAAGTGGTGGACGCAAACGAAATGCACAGCTTCGAGAGTAAGTATAATATGGCCCAAAAAGCCAGAAACTAGTAGTGCCAGACACCAGAGAAAGCCAAGAGCTGAGGTTTGATCCTAAGAAGCATAACAGGCGGTACATGAGCTTTACTTCGATCCCCAGCAAACACACTAAGACACTTGCACGCACACGAGATCACAAACATCGCAACAAACACACTAAGACACTTGCACGCACACGAGCTCACAAACATCGCAACAAACACACTAAGACACACGCACACGAGCTAACAAACATCGCAACAAACACACCGACGCAAAACGCCAAACCTGTCAAAGAAATTCTGCCTGGGTTTTCAACATTAACCAATCTTCGACTCACATTAATTAAAGTCTTTGATACCAGGGAGGGGAAATTAATTTACGAGCACGGGGAAAAAAGTCCCATTGGGTTCCCCGCCTAGTATCATCACAGTTAGGTAAATGAGACCTTTTTCGATTTTGAATGAACCTCTCCATGTGTGACCACTAGTTAAGGAAGGCTGCACGGGGGGAGGGGGGGTAGACACACAAAAAGGAAATCCACTTCAGATAATTAAAAAAGTTAAAATAAATACCTGAAATGATTTCCTGTAACTTATTAAATATCGCCGTTTTCTGTGTGGGAAGAGACTACGGATGTATAATTAAGAGTGAGGTGCATTGGGCTGTGAATAACGACACTTAGCACGTCACTCTCGTCCTAATGAATCTGCTGGAGGCCTTTAGTCACCCCTCCAACAGCTGCTTGCAGTTTCAATCCTCTTCAGATGATGAAGTGAGGGTGTAGTGCAGCTGAGGGTGGTTTCCGATACTTTAAACATGGAAATTAAAGCATCTAGAATTTCTCGTTATTGAATGTCGATTATGTTTATATTGAAACTGAAAAAAGATTAGGTAAAAACCGTAAACAGCGTTGCTATGCAGCGACAGCAGCAGTACCTCACTACTGCAGTCTTTTGTCCTCTCTCAGTGATCCACGAGAAGACGTGAGGGGAAAACCTTGGTGTTGATGATGGCGTCGAGTGCCCTCAGGTGTGTGTAGAGGTGGGAGAGTGCCTCCCTCCTTTCTCCTTTTCCCATCCCTCCCTTCCTTCTCCCTACATGGGGGATGGGCCAGCGAGAGAGATGGTCTTATTTTTCGGCAACGGTCGAGTATCTTCCAATCATGTGATTTGTTGGTTAATGATCAAGCAAACCAGATCAGGTCCTAAGACTGTGGCTCTCTAAGAGATGGTAATTCTCCCTATAACATTATCTGAAGCGTTGTTGGAACGGAACCCTCGAAGCCACCGGGGTACTGTGCCAGTAGTTGAGTGCCACCGGGGTACTGTGCCAGTAGTTGAGTGCCACTGGGGTACTGTGCCAGTAGTTGAGTGCTTGACGATACGCTGATCGACCTTCTGAGGTTTCCCAGCTCAGGTTGACATATTTCATTATTCCATGTGAGAACCGTCGTTTATGATTGGCTATGTTGGGGGAACCTAACTACCATGCACTGAAAGTATGTAACTTGTGTAAAATGTGGCACCTGCACACATCTGGGACCTTCTTAATATCTCCCTCAGGCACCCTTCCCCCCCTCCGTTAGACACCCTGTCTTCCTCCGTCAGGTAACCCTTCTGCCCTACGTCAGGTACTCTTCCTCCGTCAGGTAACCCTTCTGCCCTACGTCAGGTACTCTTCCTCCGTCAGGTAACCCTTCTGCCCTACGTCAGGTACTCTTCCTCCGTCAGGTAACCCTTCTGCCCTACGTCAGGTACTCTTCCTCCGTCAGGTATCATTCCTCCCTCAAGCTTCCCGATAGAACAACACAGTAACCGTGGCTGCAAGAGTTTAAAACTAATCCACCAGTAGGAAATAGAAACGAGGCGACGTTTCGGTCAGTACTGGAAGATTATCATACCGTGACTTGATAATGGTCCAGGGCTGCTCGAAACTTCATATGGTTGATGGACCGAAACATCGTCACTTACGTGAGACATGTGCTATAGGCATATCCTTAAATACTAACGCAAATCTCAAGGAAATGACGATTATATTACTTAAGGCATGGAGCCAGGGCATGGAGCCAGGGCATGGAGCCAGGGCATGGAGCCAGGGCATGGAGCCAGGGCATGGAGCCAGGGCATGGAGCCAGGGCATGGAGCCAAGACAAGGAGCCATGGCATGTCAATGCTGTACACAGTGTGTGAAGGACTTTGAGAAAAGCTTAGCAGCAGTAACTTGGTATTACTGAGAACACTGACAACAACGAAGTTCCAACGTTGATCTCTCTGTATCTGTCTGTCTCTGTGTCTCTGTCTCTCTCTGTGTGTCTCTCTGTGTCTCTCTCTGTGTATCTGTGTCTCTCTCTGTGTCTGTGTCTCTGTCTCTCTGTCTCTGTCTCTCTGTGTCTGTGTCTCTGTGTCTCTCTCTGTGTCTGTGAGTATCTGTGTCTCTCTCTGTCTCTCTCTCTCTCTCTGTCTCTGTCTCTTCCTCACTCTTTCTGTCTCTCTCTGTCTCTCTCTCCCTCACTGTCTCTGTCTGTCTCTCTCTCTTTCTCTTGTATCTGCTCGATATACTTTTGATTGAGGAGTAATACTTTGGACAAACTTAACAACTCGTGAGTGATTGAGAGAGTTGAGGGGTCATGGTATTCAAATCTCTTTGTTCAAAGTTGAATTGCTTTCCTCTTAAAATCGACACATGATGTCCATTGCAGAAATAGCTCACACACACACACACACACACACACACACACACACACACACATACACACACAATTAGGTGAGTACACACACACAGCGATTGGCTCTTGGAGTTCAACCCCACCAAGTGCAAAGTCATGAAGATTGGGGAAGGGCAAAGAAGACCGCAGATGGAGTACAGTCTAGGGGGGGCAGAGACTATAAACCTCACTCAATGAAAAAGATCTTGGGGTGAGTATAACACCAGGCACATCTCCTGAGGCGCACATCAACCAAATCACTGCTGCAGCATACGGGCTCCTAGCAAACCTAAGAACAGCATTCCGACATCTTAATAAGGAATCGTTCAGGACCCTGTACACTATGTACGTTATGCCCATATTGGAGTATGCAGCACCAGTTTGGAACCCACACCTAGCCAAGCACGTAAAGAAACTAGAGAAAGTGCAAAGGTTTTGCAACAAGACTAGTCCCGGAGCTATGGGGTATGTCCTACGAGGAGAGGTTAAGGGAAATCGACACTGGAGGACAGAAGAGATAGGGGGGACATGATAACGACATATAAAATACTGAGATGAATTGACAAGGTGGACAGGGACAGAATGTTCCAGAGATGGGACACAGCAACAAGGGGACACAGTTGGAAGTTGAAGACTCAGATGAATCACAGGGATGTTAGGAAGTATTTCTTCAGAGTGGTCAGGAAGTGGAATAGTTTGGGAAGCGATGTAGTGGATGCAGGATCCATTCATAGCTTTAAGAAGAGGTATGATAAAGCTCATGGCGCAGGGAGTGACCCATAGCAGCCAGTGAAGAGGCGGGGCCAGGAGCTATGAATCGACCCCTGCAACCACAACTAGGTGAGTACAACAACTAGGTGAGTACACACACACACACACACATACGAGAGAGAGAGATGGAGTCAGTGAGTGAGTCTGTCTTTGTCGTATTCCCTCCACAGTATTGTCTACGGTGTGACTATAGCACTCGTTGGTCCAACTGTTTCTATAATAAGTTGTATAACAAGTCTTCGTAGCTGCTAACAAAGACAAGATAACTCCTCAGGTTAAGAATGCGTTAGTTCTCCCATACAATGAAAATTTATCTGTTCTGAAGAATGCCCTAAAAAAGATTTAATATGCAAGTAGTTTTTAAGAATTCACGGTAGTTCAGGAGCATGTTGATCAGCAGTTCCCCTCAGATTGTGTAGGTGGTGTCTACATAGTGAGGTTGCAACTGTTGCAACTTATGTGAGACAGACTGGTAAATCCCTTGATGATAGGTTAGCACATCACTGATATTGATTTCGAATAGCATAAGAATCCAGTTCCATTTTTAACCACATAAAGCCTTGTAATAACCCTGCAAAGACGCTAGAGTTCTAGTTCGTCGTTCATCCTGGCTGGAAAGAAATGTCTTGGTGGGCAATTATAAAACATGATAACTTTTCACTATAATAGCTTAGGATTGTTCAAACTTGACTCATTTATAATTGAAGCCATTATACATAACCTTAACCAGGATTCTTTTTGATTGCTCTGGACTGTCATAAATGTTGTAATTCTTTGTGGATAAACTTAAGTTAACTTAAGTCTCCCCCCAAAAAAAAAAAAAAAAAAAATGTTTTGGATTCTGCTTGCCTACCTTCTCTGTTTTAGACCATCGTCTGTTAGTTTTTAAAAAAAATTATAGAGCCACGGCAGTTAAAATGCGGGTGTGCCCTTATTTGGGCTCTTGTGGGATGAGTTAGAGACGCATCCTTCCCTCGTTTTTGTGAGAGTCTTCCCACCGCCCATTCTCTTTAACTCCCATTTTCTGGGTAGATAACAATTGCAAGTAACATCTTCTGTATATTTTTTGGCCTTTTGCTTAGGTCAAGCTGATTAATTAGACAACATACATTGCAAAAATTGCAGTAGCTGTTGAAAGTTCACATAACACTAAATAAACTTATCTACAATAAAATAAAGAAAAATATATTCTCATGGACTAGAACGAAACATTTTTGTCTGAAAACAATAGTTAATAATTTCATGTAAAGTACATTTGATATAGGTGACTAATTCGTTAGGAAAATTCCAACAACGAATCAGAATTTAGGTTCCTTTATAACGAAACGTATGGACGTCTGACAGCAATTTCGTGAAAATTGTCATGTCAATAATGGTATATTCTCTTGGTCACTACCATATAAACAATGTTTATGAACTGGGCTGTCTGTTTCTACAGGCTCCTAATATAAACTTCAGTCAGCTTCTGCCACCACTGGCAGGCTGTCATGCCACTCTGCCTTCCTTCCTCAAGCACAAGTCTACATGGACACACCTGCCCGGACGCTATTCCCTCTGCAACATTGCAAGCTCTTGAAAAAGTGTTGTCTGAAACACAAAAGGCCTAGAGCTATCATTCAACTTTCCTCTGTGGTTGTTAGGAATCTTTTTTCGTTTGTCCGTGATTTATTGCATGTATACATTTCGTTATGTCAATGTTATATACTTTACCTCAGTCCACCTGTTGCTGCTCTTGCAACATTGCAAAGCTCCTGATGACGCACGGAGACGTGTGAAAGATCCCGAGCTGAAGATTTCCATCTCCTGCCCCCCCCCCTCCGTGGCTTGTCGTACATTAAGAGCGCTTGTCTGCGATTGTGCTGTATACATTAACCTGTTTAAATAAATATTGACTTTGGCATTTTTTTTTTATATTTTTAGTTACTAAAGTCGCAGCATGTGCAGCCATAATTTAAAATATATATTTACTCTCAGGGCATCAATAATTTACTCGCATGGCATCAGTAAGTATATTCAGGCATCAGTTAATAATCTCAGATCAATAATTACTCTCAGGCATCAATAAATCACAGACCAGCAGGATTATTTAAAAAAAATATCGGGTTACTCTGTCACTGAGGTTGAAGAATGAGTTGAGTGACTCAGCATGTGACTCAAAACAAGCAGACGTCAGGGCATCGATCATTCCTCCTTTAGGGACAACGGACCACTATCGTTCAGGGGACAACGGAACACTATCGTTCAGGGGACAACGGACCACTATCGTTCAGGGGACAACGGACCACTCCCGTTCAGGGGACAACGGACCACTATCGTTCAGGGGACAACGGACCACTATCGTTCAGGGGACAACGGACCACTATCGTTCAGGGGACAACGGACCACTATCGTTCAGGGGACAACGGACCACTCCCGTTCAGGGGACAACGGACCACTCCCGTTCAGGGGACAACGGACCACTCCCGTTCAGGGGACAACGGACCAATACCGTTCAGGGGACAACGGACCAATACCGTTCAGGGAACAACGGACCACTATCGTTCAGGGGACCAGTAATAAAACAAAATCTTCGCAATTTTTATTATATTTTTGTAGTTACGCATTTGAAAAAAATGGGAAGTAGAAATTCCTTGTTAAGGGAAAGCGCTAAACCCGTTTGGGGGTCTTATAGCTCTTAAGGAGTGGAAGGTAATAAATTTTGATCTGGGGAGGTTGGTGTGTGTGTGTGTGTGTGTGTGTGTGTGTGTGTGTGGGTCACAGCTCCTGGCCCCCGCCTCTTTGCTAATCCCTACTAGGTACTAGGTCCACTCTCCCCCCCTGCTCCAAGAGCTATGTATGGATCTTGTCTATGTATAGATACTGTGTGGTGGGTACTCACCTAATTGTGTGTGTGCGCGCGCGCGCACGTGCGTGCTCAGAGGAACGTACACAAATACACACAAGGCAGACATTCACTGAGATGCAGTGCCAAAGGCCAGTATGGAAGAATTACTTTATGTAATAACAGTGAAAGTAATAGTAGCAGTAGTAGTAATATAAGGAGTCACTGTAGTAGTAAAAATATTAATAGTAGTATCGGTAGTATTAACGTAGACACAATAGTCCTAATTTCTGGTGCATGATTTTAAATAAGACATTGTGAAGCAATTGTCCTTTTTTTTTCTCCTGACAGTATTTAAGTGTGTGTGTGGATGGGAGGCAGAGAACCTTCTGCTTCTCTCTCCTCGTCTCATCGTCCCACATGCTAATCGTAATTAATGCTAGCGTATAGGATTTCTAAGGTCTATCTCCCGATTCTTCTCTCTCTCTCTCTCTCTCTCTCTCTCTCTCTCTCTCTCTTCTCTTCTCCTCTTCTCTTCTCCTTCTCTCTCTTCTCCCTCCTTCCTTCTCCTCTCCTCCTCTTCCTCCTTCCCTCTCTCTTCCTTCCCTCTCTCTCTCTTCCTCTCTCTCTCCTTCCCTCTCTCTCTCCTTCCCTCTCTCTCCTTCCCTCTCTCTCCTTCCCTCTCTCTCTCCTTCCCTCTCTCTCTCCTTCCCTCTCTCTCTCCTTCCCTCTCTCTCTCCTTCCCTCTCTCTCTCCTTCCCTCTCTCCTTCCTCCTCTCCCTCCTCTCTCCTTCCTCTCCTCTCTCCTCCTCCTCTCCTCTCCTCCTTCCCTCCCTCCTCTCCCTCCTCTCCCTCTCTTCCTCCCTCCTTCCTCTCCTCTCCTTCCCTCCCTCCTCCTCCTCCCTCCTCTCTCCCTCCTTCCCCTCCTCCTTTCTCCTTCCTCCTCCTGTCTCTCCTCCTTCCCTCTCCTCTCTTCCTGTGCTCCCCTCCTTTCTTTGTTGCTTCTGTAATCTCTTTTCCTTTGCTCTGATTCTTGTGTTCGTCTCCACCGTCGACTCTCCCTTACACAGATGACACCCAGCTAAGTAGCTGAGAGGAACGGGGGTGCAAGGGGAAGTAATGGGTGGTGGGAGGGGAAGGAATGGGATGTAAGGGGTCATGGAATGGAAAGGAAGAGGTGATGGAATGGAAAGGAAGAGGTGATGGAATGGACAAGAGGTGGTGGAAGGGTAACAAAGGGAAAGGGACTTGCGATGGATGGATGGATGGAAAGGAGCGGTGTACCAGACGGTGTACCAGACGGGTACCAGACGGTGTACCAGACGGTGTACCAGACAGATACACAGTAACTGTTTCCAGAAGATCAATCAGAAATCTTCCAGTCATATCTCATGGAGAGAATAACCTGTAGCCGATCATTTTTCAAATAATTGAAATATTTATCGATGCAACGCAGGTCATCTCACTGCTGGTGGTCTACAAGCAACACGCATCTCACTGCTGGTGGTCTACAAGCAACACACATCTCACTGCTGGTGGTCTACAAGCAACACGCATCTCACTGCTGGTGGTCTACAAGCAACACGCATCTCACTGCTGGTGGTCTACAAGCAACACGCATCTCACTGCTGGTGGTCTACAAGCAACACACATCTCACTGCTGGTGGTCTACAAGCAACATGCATCTCACTGCTGGTGGTCTACAAGCAACACACATCTCACTGCTGGTGGTCTACAAGCAACACACATCTCACTGCTGGTGGTCTACAAGCAACACACATCTCACTGCTGGTGGTCTACAAGCAACACGCATCTCACTGCTGGTGGTCTACAAGCAACACAAATCTCACTGCTGGTGGTCTACAAGCAACACACATCTCACTGCTGGTGGTCTACAAGCAACACACATCTCACTGCTGGTGGTCTACAAGCAACACACTTCTCACTGCTGGTGGTCTACAAGCAACACGCATCTCACTGCTGGTGGTCTACAAGCAACACACATCTCACTGCTGGTGGTCTACAAGCAACACACATCTCACTGGTGGTCTACAAGCAACACGCATCTCACTGGTGGACTACAAGCAACACAAATCTCCACTGCTGGTGGTCTACAAGCAACACTAATCTCACTGCTGGTGGTCTACAAGCAACACAAATCTCACTGCTGGTGGTCTACAAGCAACACACCTCACTGCTGGTGGTCTACAAGCAACACACATCTCACTGCTGGTGGTTAACAAGCAACACGCATCTCACTGCTGGTGGTCTACAAGCAACACGCATCTCACTGCTGGTGGTCTACAAGCAACACGCATATCACTG
Organism: Cherax destructor; assembly: GCA_009830355.1. Taxonomy (NCBI): domain Eukaryota; kingdom Metazoa; phylum Arthropoda; class Malacostraca; order Decapoda; family Parastacidae; genus Cherax; species Cherax destructor. The sequence goes on along the minus strand of WNWK01000862.1, from coordinate 238,393 downwards.
CTGGTGGTCTACAAGCAACACACATCTCACTGCTGGTGGTCTACAAGCAACACACATCTCACTGCTGGTGGTCTACAAGCAACACACATCTCACTGCTGGTGGTCTACAAGCAACACATCTCACTGCTGGTGGTCTACAAGCAACACACATCTCACTGCTGGTGGTCTAAAAGCAACACACATCTCACTGCTGGTGGTTTACAAGCAACACACATCTCACTGCTGGTGGTCTACAAGCAACACGCATCTCACTGCTGGTGGTCTACAAGCAACACACATCTCACTGCTGGTGGTCTACAAGCAACACACATCTCACTGCTGGTGGTCTGCAAGCAACACACATCTCACTGCTGGTGGTCTGCAAGCAACACACATCTCACTGCTGGTGGTCTACAAGCAACAGACATCTCACTGCTGGTGGTCTACAAGCAACACACATCTCACTGCTGGTGGTCTACAAGCAACACGCATCTCACTGGTGGACTACAAGCAACACAAATATCCACTGCTGGTGGTCTACAAGCAACACAAATCTCCACTGCCGGTGGTCTACAAGCAACACAAATCTCACTGCTGGTGGTCTACAAGCAACACAAATCTCACTGCTGGTGGTCTACAAGCAACACACCTCACTGCTGGTGGTCTACAAGCAACACACATCTCACTGCTGGTGGTTAACATGCAACACGCATCTCACTGCTGGTGGTCTACAAGCAACACGCATCTCACTGCTGGTGGTCTACAAGCAACACGCATCTCACTGCTGGTGGTCTACAAGCAACACGCATATCACTGCTGGTGGTCTACAAGCAACACACATCTCACTGCTGGTGGTCTACAAGCAACACACATCTCACTGCTGGTGGTCTACAAGCAACACACATCTCACTGCTGGTGGTCTACAAGCAACACACATCTCACTGCTGGTGGTCTACAAGCAACACACATCTCACTGCTGGTGGTCTCAAGCAACACACATCTCACTGCTGGTGGTCTACAAGCAACACGCATCTCACTGCTGGTGGTCTACAAGCAACACACATCTCACTGCTGGTGGTCTACAAGCAACACCATTCACTGCTGGTGGTCTGCAAGCAACACACATCTCACTGCTGGTGGTCTGCAAGCAACACACATCTCACTGCTGGTGGTCTACAAGCAACAGACATCTCACTGCTGGTGGTCTACAAGCAACACACATCTCACTGCTGGTGGTCTACAAGCAACACGCATCTCACTGGTGGACTACAAGCAACACAAATTCCACTGCTGGTGGTCTACAAGCAACACAATCTCACTGCTGGTGGTCTACAAGCAACACAATCTCACTGCTGGTGGTCTACAAGCAACACAAATCTCACTGCTGGTGGTCTCAAGCAACACACATCTCACTGCTGGTGGTCTGCAAGCAACACCATCTCACTGCTGGTGGTCTACAAGCAACAGACATCTCACTGCTGGTGGTCTACAAGCAACACCATCTCACTGCTGGTGGTCTACAAGCAACACGCATCTCATGCTGGTGGTCTACAAGCAACACACATATCACTGCTGGTTAAATAGCTGGGTCTACAAGCAACACGCATCTCACTGCTGGTGGTCTACAAGCAACACACATCTCACTGCTGGTGGTCTACAAGCAACACACATCTCACTGCTGGTGGTCTACAAGCAACACACATCTCACTGCTGGTGGTCTACAAGCAACACACATCTCACTGCTAGTGGAGTTTTTTTACTCCGGATATGACATTCCAGTATGTTGACTATGCCGTCCAATTTTGCTCTCCAAATTACATAATAGATGAGGATACATTAGAGAGGATACAGAGAAGAGATTCCAAACTCGGGCTATCACTCAGACACAAAGCTTGTAAGGAAATACTCGAAGCGCTCCACCTTTTTCTATTGGGTAATGGAGGCTTCGAGATCTCGTTCAAACCTATATTTAATGATTTCGACACTCAAAAAAAACACGAAGTAGTTAAAGTGCTCCTTGAGTCCATAACTCGGATGAGTCGAATGAAATTGCGAGCCAGAAGTTGCAATACGAACGTGTGCAAGATTTTTTTTTTTTTTTTTTTTTTTTTGCAAAGAGGATTTTGTAAGAATGGCTTGAACTGCCGGCTGATGTAAGTGCAAAGACAATATAGTTATTCAAGAACCAACTGGACAAGAACTTTTTAAATATAGAATAGAATAAACTAGATACACCGTTCCCTTGGTGGGGGTGGAGTACACTGAGTCTTCAGCACCACTTGCTCAGTCAGTATACATTTGTCAGTCAAGACTGTTGAGTCAGCTCAAGTTATTTTATACTCGAACACGTGATAATAAGTTAGTGAGGAGCGAAGAGCAGAGTGTAGGGAAGTGTGAGAGAGGACAGGGGCGAGATGTTACCAAGGACATTCGCTACCTAACCCAGACAGTCACCAGACCCGCATTAAGCCCCCACAGTAAACCCACGCGAACATTCGTGTATATTTAATCGATGAGGAATTCTGAAGTCAGCAGATTCCTAGTGTCTATTCATCGACTGCATCAGGACGATCAACTGACAACGAGGCAACGGCGTCAATAATAGTAGTGACAGACACAGAGTTGTGATAGTCTGTGAGAGGCAGTGGAATAACACGCAGTTGAAAACAGTAATAAATCGGAAGTGGTGGCTGTAGCCCATGTCTTCCATCCATTTACATCTCTCCTCTACCTTTCCTTTGTAATTTTTTAAATTATGCTATTATATATTTTTTCTCCCCTGTTTTCATTCCGGCAGTGGGCGGAGGGAGTGAAGTGTAGGGAGAGAGCCTTCTGCCTTTCTATCCTTTCCTCATACCTAGATAATTCACGATAGTCCTTAAAAATTAGGTAGATCTCGGCAGATAGCGTCGGTGTGGATTAAAAGTCCTCTGCTGTCTCATGTGCTTTTATGTGTTTTGCTTCCATGTGCTTCTCTGTGCTTTCATGTACTCTCTTGATCCCCTCAGTCTTTTTCCCCTTTAAGACTTTATTACCTCTAGTCTTATTCACACTCACATCTCCGCTGATGCTATCTGTAATGAGACAAAACACACACTTCCCTTAATCTGCATAATACACTGCAAAGAAATAGTGAGAGTGAGTGAGAGTGAGTGAGAGTGAGTGAGAGTGAGTGAGAGTGAGTGAGAGTGAGTGAGAGTGAGTGAGAGTGAGTGAGAGTGAGTGAGAGTGAGTGAGAGTGAGTGAGAGTGAGTGAGAGTGTGTGAGAGTGTGTGAGAGTGTGTGAGAGTGTGTGAGAGTGTGTGAGAGTGTGTGAGTGTGTGTGAGTGTGTGTGTGTGTGAGAGTGAGTGAATGTGTGTGAGAGTGAGTGAATGTGTGTGAGAGAGAGTGAATGTGTGTGAGAGAGAGACAGAGAGAGAGAGAAAGGGGGCAGACAGGTAAATGGTGAAAGAGGTGACTAGCGGAGGTAGGAAAGGGAGAGGAAAGAAGTTAAAGTCAATGGGAAAGAAATGTAGGGGAATAAGTAATGGCAGGGGAATGAGAGGAGGCGGGGAGAGAGACAGAGAAAAGGAAGAGGGGAAAGTAAGGGGGAAAAGAGGAGGAGGTAGGGAAATAGACGAGGGGATTTGAGTTAAACTGGAAGGAAAGAAGACGTATGGAGCAAAAAAAGCATAGAGAGAGAGAGAGAGAGAGAGAGAGAGAGAGAGAGAGAGAGAGAGAGAGAGAGAGAGAGAGCAAAGATACGAAATATTAAACATGGAAGAAATTTGAATACAAAAAAATCAAGCTAAGAATGAACGAACAAAGAAGGAATTTCGAAATTACAAAGAATTAGGCTTAGAAGATGAACTTAGAGATAGCGAAATAAAAAAAAAGGGAATAGAGTAGATTTATTAGCTAGAGCCGTTCCCCTGAACGAGCCGTTCCCCTGAACGAGCCGTTCCCCTGAACGAGCCGTTCCCCTGAACGAGCCGTTCACCGGAACGAGCCGTTCACCGGAACGAGCCGTTCCCCGGAACGAGCCGTTCCCCTGAACGAGCCGTTCCCCTGAACGAGCCGTTCCCCTGAACGAGCCGTTCCCCTGAACGAGCCGTTCCCCTGAACGAGCCGTTCCCCGGAACGAGCCGTTCACCGGAATGAGCCGTTCACCGGAAGGAGCCGTTCACCGAAACGAGCCGTTCACCGAAACGAGCCGTTCACCGGAACGAGCCGTTCACCGGAACGAATCTACCTGGATTTCCTACTCATTTCTGCAGCATTGCAAGCCCCTGAAGATGTGTTGATTGCAACAGAAAAGGCCTAGTATAACGGTGATAAAAGTAGTAACAATAGTAACCACAGTAGTATAACTAACGGTGACAAAAACAGAAACAGTAACAATAGTAGTACAACGGTGACAAAAAACAAACTAACAATAGTAGAATAACGGTGACAAAAACAGAAAGTAACAAAAATGTTAACAGTAGTATAACGGTAACAAAAGCAGTAACAATGTATTAAAACATTATTTTTAATTACCTTTTTTTTATTATTAAAATTTTAAAGAAACAAAAATCCAAAATATTAATGCTGTTGATGATACTTAATATAAATGATTATAAGATTGGTAATAACATCAGTGGTGATTAAGTAGTGTTAAGTACATCGCTAATGATAATTATATCATTAATAGGACATCAGGACGGACACACACACACACACAGGAGCTGTGACTCGACCCCTTTATCCACATATAGCACACACACATATTTAATGTAATGGAAATGAGAGAAAGTGAAGCCAGGCCACAGGAGGAATAGTCTGTGACAAAATATTGAAAGTATCAGAGAAAGGATCTACGACTTATTATTAACAAAAAGAATTGTCACTAGAAGATCATATAAATGAAATTGTGAGAAACTCGTATATATTTAAAATAACTTTCAAATATATGGATTCTGAAAAGTTAAGAAAGTTGTTTATAACTTAGGTCAAAATTGAAATAAGCAGCAGTTGTTTGGTACCAACACCTGAAAAAAAAAAAATTCAGATATTCTGGAAAATGTTCCAAGAGCTACAAAATGGCTGTCAGAGTTGAGCAATATGAACTATGATAAAGAATCGAAAGCGATAACGTTGCCCAAGTTGACTGATAGCAGAAGACGAGACTCGATAACATATAAGGTCATGAAATAACTGGACAGGATAAAGATCTCTTGGTAGCTGCAACAGTGGTAACAAGACGCCGCAGTTGAAAACTGAGGAAAAATTGCAGTGGAAAGACAGAATTTATTTTTCTTCTCAGTGGTTGATCAGTGGAATGTATTAAAGGAGGCATTAGTGTTGCCACCACCGGAAAACTGAAAGAAATGTAAGAATTACAGAGAATTAAAGACGGGACACCACGAGTATATAACTCTGCTCCCGTAGCTACAAATAGGTGATTGTAAATACGTAATTACTTACAAATAGGTAATTACACATGCGACACATGCGCGCGCGCGCGTCACTCGAACAAGGATAAACATAGTAAAAATGAAACCCGGAAGAAGAGAGAACGAGAATAAAGTGAGGGAGAAAGACTGTTAGGGGATTACAGGGAGGAAAGGGAGGGAAAGATTAGAGAGGGACGCATGATAATAGGGTAGGGGAGGGGAGAGATAGAGGAAAGGGGAGGAGGAGGAGGAGGGGAGGAAACAAAAGCCCTGATGGTGACAACCACCATCACCACCATCATCACTATCACCACCATTACCACCGCTGCCGCCAACACTATCACCACCATTACCACCGCTGCCGCCAACACTATCACCACCATTACCACCGCTGCCGCCAACACTATCACCACCAATTCCAGCACCAGCATCGACATCAGCGGCATCATCAACAACAGCAATAACATGAGAAGCATCAACACCAGCAATAACATGAGAAGCATCAACACCAGCAATAACATGAGAAGCATCAACACCAGCAATAACATGAGAAGCATCAACAACAGCAATAACATGAGAAGCATCAACACCAGCAATAACATGAGAAGCATCAACAACAGCAATAACATGAGAAGCATCAACAACAGCAATCAACATGATAAGCAGCAAGCAATAACTGGAGCGGCAGCAACAGCAGCACAACGAAGCAGCAGCAAGCGGCAGCGGCACCAAAAAGCAAGGACACCGCTACCACCCACATCACCAGCACCACAACTATCGCAACAACAACAACAACAACCACCACCACCACAACTACTGGTGATAAAATATATAAAATACCGACACGATGGAAAAATTAAACACAAATGCAGTATAATGCGATCCTTTATTGACTACGTTTCGCCCACACAGTGCCTAGAGTCAGGTGGAGAATGCTGGGCAGGTTAGATTTGAAACTGGCTTGTGTGGGACAGGCGAGTGTGTGTATTCACCTAAGTGTACTCCTAATTGTGGTTGCAGGGGTCGAGACTCAACTCCTGGCCCCGCCTCTTCGCTGTCCGCTACTGGGTCTCTGCTCTCCCTGCTCCATGAGCTTTATCATACCTTGTCTTAAAACTATGTATGGTTCCTGCCTCCACTATATCTTTCTCTAGACTATTCCACTTCCTGACTACTACTGTGTGTGTGTGTGGGGGGGGGGGTCAGCTATGTTGTAAAAGCCGTCGTTTTGGCTGAAATAGATAAGCGATGATTCCAAGATCCTGCGGTACTGTCTTCTTCCTCACGATGAGTCTTGCGTCTCTATAGTTGATTAAATGATTGTGCAAACTACGGTGTAGAACGCAGACATTCCTTAAATCGTCCATTCTGCCTGAGTTTGTGTTCTGATATACGTGTCTGGAGGTCTCTGGAGTCTGGATGCCTCGCCCACGTATAGTTGGTTGCAAACATTGCAAAGGATAATGTATACCCCTGCAGAGGATTGAACCTTGTTGTCTCTTACTGGTGATGTCTTTAATAGTGGTGGATGTGGAGGCAGATACTTCGAATGAGGTACTGGAAAAGATGTTAGAAACGTGTTTGGCAACGTAGTTGGTGGGGAGGACTATGTATCTCCTCTCGGCAGGATCTTGTCTGGCTGAGTTGAAGATGTTATTATATGCACGGTGTCTGCAGTCTCTTAGGAAGTGACGAGGATAGTGAAGTTTAGACAATACTTGTTCGATGAGAGAGCATTCTTCCTCAAGGAACTCATTGCTACAAATTCGGAGGGCAAGATACTGCCGAGAGGAGATAGTCCTCCCCACCAACGTAGTCCATAAAGGATCGCATTATACTGCATTTGTGTTTAATTCTTCCACCACCACTCTTAATGGAATCAATGAGCTACGAAAACTGGGCTAGTTCTTTTGTCTGTCCAAAAAAAAAAAACGAACAATGAGAGGGGACATTATCACGACGTACAAAATCCTCGCAAGTATAGACTAGATTACAAAGAACAGGAAATGTACTTGAAGGAGAAAGAGAGCAAGAAGACACAACCAGAGATGGAGGAAGGGAGTGTGGGCAGGATGGAAAGTTGAAAGGAAGGGAGGGAGGGAGGGAGGGTGGGAGAGAAGTATAGGGAGAAACTCAGAAAGGGGGAAAAAATTGGAGAAAATAGTTTATATTAAAATTGAGAGTGTTTTGTGCTCCACAAAGCGGGTGATGTGGTGTTCCACTCGCTGTGTGATGAAATTCGTTTAGAATTTTGTACGCCCTCTAAATATTAGTATTTACTTGTTTATTAAGAACAAAATTGATGAAAAACTCTCGTGGACAAAATAAATAAATTCATTGTTCACTGTTGATGTACGTATGTGCGGCTGTGTGCTGGCCTTTGAAGTACCTGGGAAAGATAATTGAATGTGGCCTTAGAAGCATCTATCAAAAAATAATTGACTGTAGCCTAAGAACTAGGAAAAAATAATTGACTGTAGCCTAAGAACTAGGAAAAAATAATTGACTGTAGCCTAAGAACTAGGAAAAAATAATTGACTGTAGCCTAAGAACTAGGAAAAAATAATTGACTGTAGCCTAAGAACTAGGAAAAATAATTGACTGTAGCCTAAGAACTAGGAAAAAATAATTGACTGTAGCCTAAGAACTAGGAAAAAATAATTGACTGTAGCCTAAGAACTAGGAAAAAATAATTGTTGCCTAAGAACTAGGAAAAAATAATTGTAGCCTAAGAACTAGGAAAAAATAATTGTAGCCTAAGAACTAGGAAAAAATAATTGTAGCCTAAGAACTAGGAAAAAATAATTGTAGCCTAAGAACTAGGAAAAAATAATTGACTGTAGCCTAAGAACTAGGAAAATATATTTAATGTGGCCTTAGAAACGAGGAAAAAACTGACTGTCGCCTTTTAAAAGCGACGAAGAAAAAAATATTCATGGCTTTAGAAGTATTAAAAAAAATGACTGTGGTCTTTAAAATTAATAAAAAAAAAAAAGAAGACAATGCCCTTAAAAGTAATGAGGGGAAAATTTTTTCCTATCGCTTTAAACTTCGGTTTTACGCGAACCCTGGGAAAATTATTTTGTGTCAGAGGGAGGGGGTCATTCCCGAGGACAGTAGAACAGATTTAACTTTGCGTGTTTCTCCTAGGGTAAAAACGTGTCGTAGGTGAGTGTGTGCGAGGAGAGTATCGGTGGTGAGCCTCGCACATCTCCAGCACCTGCAGTGTAAGCCTTCGTTGAGAGGCCTTAATGCGATAATCTGTGTCTGGCCTGGTTCTCCAGGGATGTAATTAAGAATATTAATGTTCGGGTAATGGTAGCAAGGTCCAGGCTTGGAGGGGAGGAGGAGGGGGGTCGTCTCTTCGTGCGAGGAGGCTGTTGGGATGGTAGGGGAGCCATGGGGGGGGGGGTCGGGGAGTTGTTAGGGTGGGGAGAGGGGGATGCTACGGCCACACGAGATATGACACCTGGAACTGTTCCCCAATTTTTGCTTCTCTCTCGTATTTAGTTGGGGGTTGGCAACACAGTCACCTGCACCAGCATGTTAGAGGACATTTTCTGTGCAAGCTCTATTGTTTACACATTTCTCTCTCTCTCTCTCTCTCTCTCTCTCTCTCTCTCTCTCTCTCTCTCTCTCTCCCTCCCTCTACCACCCACCTGTAAACGAAAATTTGGCACGCGCATTTCTTCCATTTTTCCTCGGTTTATCTGTGTTTTTTTTCTTTAACAGATATTTATCCTGGGTGCTTTTTTTTTTATTGGGTTTCGAGTCATCTTTTCATTGTCGTGCAGTTCTCAAAAAGTTCTCCCTAGCGGGAAACAAAGTTCTCAAGCGCTGTTCAGCACGGCACTTTCCTCCTGCCAGAGATATCAGAAATATTGCACAGAAGAAATGCACAGCAGTGTGGACCACTGGATCACCTCCGTCAGGTCGGCCAGGTTGTGATGGCTGTGGGGAAGGTCAGCGCCCTGCCAACAACAACAGACTGGTTGAACAGGCAGTCAGCAAAGAAGCCTGACTGAAATAAATGTTATAAAATACCGACACAATGGAAAAAATAAACACATAAGCAGTATAATGTGATCCTATATTGACAACGTTTCGCCCACGCAGTGGGCTTTATCGAGTCACAGACAGATCTACCTGGAAAATGAGCAACATGGAGATATATATAGGGTACAGTCAGGTGGAGAATGCTGGGTCAGGTGGAGAAAGCTGCATGTGAGTCTTAAAAGTAGTGTGATAGTTAAAAACATAGTGTGACTTAAAGGACCTGCAGTGTACCATTCTTGAGTTCTAGGTGGGATAGCGTTGAAGAAGTTTCTTGGGTGGCGAGGGGGAAGCAAAAACCTTCGAATGTGGTCACAGGTATATCACAGGTATTTCAAGTTATATCACAGGGATGCCACATGTACATCGCGGGTATATCACAGGTATATTCCTGGGGGGGGTGGAGGTAGTATGGAAGATGCGTAGTTAAGATGGGGTTAGGTTGGGTTAGGTTGGGTCAAATAAACCGTTGAAAATGTACATTAACACAGACAAAAATATTAAAAGGTCGGGGATGCGACTGGCAATGAAATTCAAGAAACGTTCAAATATAAACGTTCATCACTCGTGGCGTGTGAATGGGCGGAGGAAAGAGGGAGAAGAGTAATCAAAGGAAGAGTAGAATGCAAAATGAAAAGATGAAAACTGATAGAGAGAGAGAGAGAGCAACGCTTAAGAATAGAATAAAGAAAAGGAGGAGGTAAGGGACAAGAGAGAGGCGAATAATGCTTCAGAGAACAGAATGAAGGGGATAGAAGAGGAAAGGTGATAAAGAGGGAGGGAGGAAAGGGGGGAGGGAAGACAAGGAACCTCTGGCGGCCCACAAGGTATCGGAATTTAATTTTACGCAAAAATACCCCAAGTTTCCGCTGCTCGTCTTGGTAGTATGTGAATGAGATGGAGGGAAAGAAAGAGTGAGGAAGGGAATGGAAGGAAGGAAGGGAGGGACGGAGGGAGGAAGGGAGGAAGGGAAGGTAAGGAAGGGAAGGAAGGAAAGATGGAGAAAGATTAATAGTGAAGAGAGGAGAAAAGACGAAGAGCGGGAGTAAGAAACTGCTATAAGAAGAGGGGGGAAGGAAGGAAGGAAGGAAGAAAGGAAGGGTGGCAGAGAGAGGGAGAGTTAGAGGAGGGAAAAGAAAGCCACGAGAATATATGATATATATATATATATATATATATATATATATATATATATATATATATATATATATATATATATATATAAGCACTCCAGACAGGCGATCTTAACAATGCAAGACAAGCCACGGGGGGGGGGGGGGTGGAAATCTTTAGCTTGAGTACTTTCACACTTCACAGTGCGTCATCAGGAGCTATGCAGTGTTGCAAGAAATGAGGGTAAGTTTTCTGAGTAGCGTCGCCTGGGATGACACCATCTCCAGCAGCACTGGTATCCTCAACGATCTGATGGTAGAAACTATTTCACTTTTGGCAGGGCTTGAAGATAGACCGAGGCGCTCCCTGAAATTTTTGCACTGCAGCAGTATTGATAATCTATTTTATTTTCCTGTCTCCTGAACATGTAAGAGGGCACAGGTAAATCCTAGAAACTTCTGCTTTGTTTTTTTATGCATATACCTATTCTTCCAAAATACTTTTTAAATATTTCTTAATCCTGTAATATTTCCTTTCCAACCAAGAAGGCCTGGTCTGAGACCGGGACCTGGGGAAGATGTTAGTCAACCAAGAAGGCCTGGTCTGAGACCGGGACCTGGGGAAGATGTTAGTCAACCAAGAAGGCCTGGTCTGAGACCGGGACCTGGGGAAGATGTTAGTCAACCAAGAAGGCCTGGTCTGAGACCGGGACCTGGGGAAGATGATCCCCCCAGAACCGCTAATATAACATACAGGGAAAAGAAAAAAAAAAAACAGGGTCTGGAAGACTTTCTAATACTAATCTTCCTTAACGAAAGAATCGCTTTGTTTTATTCTCCATCGACCTCTTTACAAGGCCTCGAAATCTGTCCGCGGCTGCAAGATTACCTTACGAATTACACTCGTTCCGTATGTCACGAACTTCGCCCTATTCTTTTTTTTTTTTCACCCTTCTCTCCTTTTCCTCTGATCCCCATTCATCTCATCACCCTTCCTAACATCCCCCTTCTCCCCTTCCTTCCCTCCGACGCCTCCATTATGACCAGTGGTTTCTCGATTATCATAATCCTCTAAATAATCCTCTCCCTGATTATTGAGATTATCCCCTCCCTACCCTCCTCCCGTAACCCCCTCCCCCCAATAAACCTCCTTGTCAGCTACAGTTGCCTACCCACTCCCCTCTATCCCGCCCCCCTCCTCTCTCCTCCCCCTCCTCTCTCCCTCCCCCTCCTCTCTCCCTCCCCTCCTCTCTCCCTCCCCCTCCTCTCTCCCTCCCCCTCCTCTCTCCCTCCCCCTCCTCTCTCCCTCCCCTCCTCTCTCCCTCCCCCTCCTCTCTCCCTCCCCTCCTCTCTCCCTCCCCCTCCTCTCTCCCTCCCCCTCCTCTCTCCCTCCCCCTCCTCTCTCCCCCCCCTCCTCTCTCCCGCCCCTCTCTCTCCGCCCCCTCCTCTCTCCCGCCCCCTCCTCTCTCCCGCCCCCTCCTCTCTCCCGCCCCCACAACTCTACCGCTCTCTCTCTCTCCCTTTTCTCCCTCTATTTCCGTCTCTCCTCCCCTTCTTTCCCTCCCCATCTTCACCCTCTGATCCCCTCCCTCCCTCCCTCCTAGCAACTAATTATAACAGGTGGCGGCTTATCAAACGTGTGAATCCCGATGCTTCAGCAAGCTGCCAGCTTCCAGGATCATCAGTTTGAACAGTTGGTGTTGATCCCACCCTCGTTGTGCCTTTTATTCTCTCAAATCTCCATTATCCTAGCCATAAATCTAAATTTAATATATTATAAATTTTTGCTACCCAAGCGGCTAGTTCACTGTGCACCGTACATCTACGCTATGGAGCATTTGGGACTAACATAGTTACGTTTTGGGTATATATTATTAGGCATTATATTTTTTTCTTGTTAGAAGAAAATTCTGGACATTTGCTATGATTTTTTTTCTGTCTAGTTTTATATTGCTCAGTAAGTAAACAATAGAGGCAGTGTTGAAGAGCATGACCATAAAACTGACCACATAAAAAAGAAAACACTGCAGCAGGCCTACTGGCCCATGCGAGGCAGGTCCAAGTCTCCTGCTGACTTAAGCCAATGACCCAACCTAGTCAGGTCAGGTCACATTAACTTAAGGAAGGAGCACGGCATTAGACCTATTAGCACAAGCTGGTCAGGTCCAACTCACACCCACCCACACCCACTCATGTATTTAACCTATTTTTAAAACTACACAACGTCTTAGCGTCTATGACGATACTCGGGAGTTTGTTCCACTCATCCACAACTCTATTACCAAACCAGTGCTTTCCTTTGTTTATTAATTGTCGTCTGTGTATATTCCAAACCGACGGAATTACTTTTACCAAGCCTAAGCCTGGCTGCTGCAACATCAGGCTGTTATGTTGCAAGTTTCTCTGGAAATGCACTTATCTACACTCGTGTTCTACTTTCTCTTAATTGCATATCTTTGACATTCAATTTCTAACTCGCCTGATAATATTTCTGTTTGAGAAAGTTTGCTATTCAGAACGTTTTTTCCAAAGATAGAAATTGTGAATTGGAATCCGAAAGACTTGAAACATTATTTCATTTCTCTCTGATTGTTAAATGTGCGCACCATGCTCCTCTAATGAGCATGTTATTAGTCATTATGCTCGTCTAGTACAACCAGTGACGACATCGACTCGCTAATTAGCTGTAATTAACTTTAGTGCCATAACGATGACACAGTTCAGTTGTAATATAGAAGAGCGGTTATTAATTTTTATGCTTAACATGGGTTCAAAAATTCTTATATAAGAGCAACATAACAATAGCACATCCAGTCATTCCATTAGTGAAAATGTATATATATATATATATGTCGTGCCGATTAGGTAAAACTGGTCAATTAGCAAGAACTCATTTAAAATTAAGTCCTTTCTAAAATTCTCTCTTATACGTTTAAAGATATTTTTTTTCATTTATGTTAATGTAAAAAGTTATAATTTTGTACCAAGAGAAACTTTGAAAACTTACCTAACCGTATTATAACAAGCGCAATTTAATTTAGCCTAACCCAACTAAATATATTTTAGATACGTTTACAATAATTTAATATTAAACAAACACAATGAAATATATTTTTTTCGTTGGGTTCAGAATGATTTTTGCGAAATTATTGCATACACAAATTTTCGCTTGTCTTATATGGCAAGATGAGCGTTGCTATTTAAGCCAAAATCGCAAGTTTTACCTAATCGGCACGTTGCTATTTTGGCTTAAATAGCAACGCTTTTCTTGCCATACAAGATAAGCGAAAATTTGTGTATATACAATAATTTCGCAAAAATCATTCTGACCCTAACGAAAAAAAAAATATATTTCATTGTGTTTCTATTAAATTATTGTAAACTTATCTAAAATGTATTTAGTTGGATTAGGCTAAATTAAATTGCGCTTGTTATAATAAGGTTAGGTAAGTTTTTTAAGGTTCTTTTGGTGTCAAATTATTTTTACATTAACATAAATGAAAAAAATATATATATTTAAATGTGTAAGATAAAATTTTAGAAAGGGCTTAATTTTAAACGAGTTCTTACTAATTGACCAATTTTACCTATTCGCCACATTATATATAATATTGTATACATCTTTCTAGTCTGTGGTCCAAAATATGTAGAAGTGGCTGGTGTGTATCCTCGCGCGTTACTGTGGAATTGTAAGAGGCTGGGTCATGTTCGTGTCCCGGGAAGTGAACACAAGGAAGCCGAGGCAGAGGCTGCTCTAGTGATCTTGCTCTACTGTAGATTTTTGTCTTACAGGGACTTTATGGGCCATATTCGCAGATATGTCCTTGGGAAATGGTGGGTCCAGTGAACCCTGCAGACTAGGAACAAGTTATTGAGGGTTTGTCCGGGCGTGGATGTTTGGCTCGCATTTAACAGGAATCCTAACTTTGATACACATCTCTGTTGAGTGAGCATCGGACGGACGGACAATACACACACACACACACACACACATGGTGCTGATAGGTATCACAGTGGGCGCCTGTGACGAGCGGTACCGCAGGGTCAGTCCTAGGACCAGTGTTATTCTTGGTTTATGTAAATGACATGACGATGGGATAGACTCGAAGTGTCTCTGTTCGCAGATGATGTGAAATTAATGAGGAGAATCACATCGAAGAGGACCAACAGGACTTCAAACAGACCTGACAAGCTTGACATCTGGTCTAGCAACTGGCTTCGAATTCAATCCCACCAAATGCAAAGTCTGAAGATCGGAGAAGGCAAAGAACCGCTGACAGAGTACAGGCTAGGCGGACAAGGACAAACCTCGGCAAAGGAGAAAGACCTTGGGGTGGTATAACGCCAAGCACTCTCCGGAGGCACACATCAACCAGATAACTGCGGGCATATGGGCGACTGGCAAACCTAAGATTAGCGTTCCGTTACCTAAACAAGGAATCGTTCAGACACTGTACACCGTGTACGTCAGGCCCATACTAGAATAGCAGCACCAGTCTGGAACCCACACCTGGTCAAACACGTAAAGAAACTAGAGAAAGTGCAAAGGTTTGCGACAAGGTTAGTTCCACAACTCAGAGGTCTGTCCTATGAAGAAAGGTTGAGGGAAATAGGACTAACAACACTGGAGGAAAGAAGGGTCAGAGGAGACATGATAACGACATACAAAATACTGCGGGGAATCGACAAGGTAGACAGTGACAGGATGTTCCAGAGAGGGAACACAGAAACAAGGGGACACAACTGGAAGCTGAAGACTCAGATGAGTCAAAGGGATGTTAGGAAGCATTTCTTCAGCCACAGAGTAGTCAGGAAGTGGAATAGTCTAGAGAAAGATATAGTGGAGGCAGGAACCATACATAGTTTTAAGACGAGGTATGATAAAGCTCATGGAGCAGGGAGAGCAGATACCCAGTAGCGGACAGCGAAGAGGCGGGGCCAGGAGCTGAGTCTCGACCCCTGCAACCACAATTAGGTGAGTACAATTAGGTGAGTACACACACACACACACACACACACACACATACATCTCATCAACGACGGCCAACACTGTTGGTTTCAGGGACGGGAAATCTTGTGTCACAAACCTACTGGAGTTCTACGACAGGGTGACAGCAGTAAGACAGGAGAGAGAGAGAGAGAGGGTGGGTAGATTGCATATTCTTGGACTGTAAGAAGGCGTTTGAGACAGTTCCACACAAGAGATTAGTGCAGAAGCTGGAGGACCAGGCAGGGGTAACAGGGAAGGCACTACAATGGATCAGGGAATACCTGTCAGGAAGACAGCAGCGAGTCATGGTACGTGGCGAGGTGTCAGAGTGGGCGCCGGTGACGAGTGGGGTTCCACAGGGATCAGTCCTAGGACCGGTGCTGTTTCTGGTATTTGTGAACGACATGACGGAAGGAACAGACTCACAAGTGTGTCTGTTTGCAGACGATGTCAAGTTGATGAGAAGAATTCAATCGGACGAGGACCAGGCAGAACTACAAAGGGATCTAGACAGGCTGCAAGCCTGGTCCAGAAATTGGCTCCTGGAGTTCAACCCCACCAAGTGCAAAGTCATGAAGATTGGGGAAGGGCAAAGAAGACCGCAGACGGAGTACAGTCTAGGGGGCCAGAGACTACAAACCTCAATGAAGGAAAAAGATCTTGGGGTGAGTATAACACCAGGCACATCTCCTGAGGCGCACATCAACCAAATAACTGCTGCAGCATACGGGCGCCTAGCAAACCTAAGAACAGCATTCCGACATCTTAATAAAGAATCGTTCAGGACCCTGTACACTGTGTACGTTAGGCCCATACTGGAGTATGCAGCACCAGTTTGGAACCCACACCTGACCAAGCACGTAAAGAAGCTAGAGAAAGTGCAAAGGTTTGCAACAAGACTAGTCCCGGAGCTAAGGGGTATGTCCTACGAGGAGAGGTTAAGGGAAATAGACTTGACGACACTGGAGGACAGGAGAGATAGGGGGGACATGGTAACGACATATAAGATACTGAGAGGAATTGACAAGGTGGACAAAGACAGAATGTTCCAGAGATGGGACACAGCAACAAGGGGACACAGTTGGAAGTTGAAGACTCAGATGAATCACAGAGATGTTAGGAAGTATTTCTTCAGTCACAGAGTGGTCGGGAAGTGGAATAGTTTGGGAAGCGATGTAGTGGAGGCAGGTTCCATACATAGCTTTAAGAAGAGGTATGATAAAGCTCATGGTGCAGGGAGAGTGACCCAGTAGCGGCCAGTGAAGAGGCGCGGCCAGGAGCTGTGAATCGACCCCTGCAACCACAACTAGGTGAACACACACACACACACACACTCCTCTCTCTCATTTCGCTTGTAGACACAGGTACTCCTGCCCCACCCGCTGTGTAGCTTGTGACTTGTTACTGATTGTGGTTTATATAACTACCGAGGTGCCTGTAGAGACCTCGGGGAAGTTTTGCAAGTCATTTAACAATAATTATTTAATATTTTTTCAATCGTTGCTGATTATTTCAACTTTGTGTAATAGTATATTTGTTATGATTGTTTGTTGTTTTCATTGTTTGTGTGTTGTATATTTGTTACGATTATGAGCTCTGGGTGACCTACATGGTCCAAGAGCTTCGTAAAATCACTAATATTTCTACATAAGAACATAATAAAGAAGGAACACTGCAGGAGGCCTACTGGCCCATACGAGGCAGGTTCAAGTCTCCCACCGACTTAAGCCTTGACCTAGTCAGGTCAGTCACATTCACGGCATCTGGCCTAGTAGCCCAAGTTGGTCAGGTCCAACTCACTCACACCCACACCCACTAATGTATCTATCTAACCTATTTTTAAAACTACACAACGTGTTAGCTTCTATGACGGTACTCGGGAGTTTGTTCCACTCATCCACAACTCTATTACCAAACCAGTGCTTTCCTATATCCTTCCTGAATCTGAATTTTTCCAACTTAAAACCATTGCTGCGAGTCCTGTCAGCACTAAATATTTTTAGAATGCTATTTACATCCCCTTCATTAATTCCTGGTTTCCATTTATACACCTCAATCATATTCCCCCTAATTCTACGCCTTTCTAGAGAGTGCAGATTCAGGCCCCTCAGTCTATCCTCATAGGGAAGATTTCTGATACATGGCGGTTCGCAAATCATATGTATTTCATTATTTATTGAGATTTTAGGTTGTGACTAACAACCACTACAACCATCACTACAACCACTATTACAACTATCACCACAACCGCCACTACACCACTTTCCACACCACAACCTTCATTACAGCCTCCATTATAACCCCCATAGCATCAACCACCACAACGACCCACCACCACCACAGTGACTACCACCAATACCATCGAAATATACAGCAACCACAAGACAACCAAAACCTCAACACAGGCAGATTCCTTCACCGACTTCCATGGCTTCACTCTGTACCCTTCCCTCTCTCCTCTCTTTCTCCTCTTTTCTCCTCTCTTCTCTCTCAACCAACACGTTCTAGAAAATTGCACCCAAGATGCAAATGATGCAACTAAGTCAATTGGGATCCTAAGTTTCTCTTCTGGGTACGACCCAAATTATCACCCCGGTAATAACTACCCATCCCCCGGTAATCACCCCCCCCCGGTAATCCCTAAATTCCACCCTTGGTCTGGCTATCTACATGTCAGGGGCATAAGGGACTGGCCCAGGTAGTGGCTAAATTAATTAGGCATTTCCATATTCAAATTGGCATGCCGATTGAGGTGATAATTTCAATTCTCTCTCTCTCTCTCTCTCTCTCTCTCTCTCTCTCTCTCTCTCTCTCTCTCTCTCTCTCTTCTCTCTTCTCTCTCTCTTCTCTCTCTCTCTCTATCTGGGTGCTCAGAAAGGTAAATAGACTAAGAGAAAGGCCAGAGGATAAATTTTATTCTTACCACTCGACTTACTCATAACAACACAAGACCATGCATTTTGGAAGCTTGCTCTGAGACCCGGTCTTGGAGCGCGCCGAGGGGGGTGCTGACCCCTCGGAGCACCCCCCCCCTTCCCCAGGCAAGTTTTATGATCGATTGGATTGGACACCTATCGACTACACCAGAGTTGTTAAGAACATAAGAAAGAAGGAACCCTGCAGCAGGCCTACTGGCCCATGCGAGGCAGGTCCAAGTCTCCCACCGGCTTAAGCCAATGCCCCGACCCAGCCAGGTCAGGTTACATTCACTTAAGGAAGGAGCACGGCATCTGACCTAGTAGCACAAGTTAGTCAGAACCAACTCACACCCACCCGCACCCACTCATATATCTATCTAGCCTATTTTTAAAACTACACAACGTTTTAGCCTCTATAACTGTACTAGGGAGTTTGTTCCATTCATTGACAACTCTATTACCAAACCAATGATTTCCTATATCCTTCCTGAATCTGAATTTATCCAACTTAAAGCCATTGCTGCGAGTCCTGTCAATACTAGATATTTTTAGCACGCTATTTACATCCCCTTTATTTATTCCTGTTTTCCATTTATACACCTTAATCATATACCCCCTAATTCTACGACTTTCTAGACAGTGAAGATTTAGGGCCCTCAGTCTATCCTCATAGGGAAGATTTCTGATACATGGAATCAACTTAGTCATCCTCCTCTGTACGTTTTCCAGAGCATTTATATCCATTCTGTAATACGGGGACCAAAATTGTGCAGCATAATCTAGATGAGGCCTAACCAAGGATATATAGAGTTGAAGAACAACCTGAGGACTCCTATTATTTATGCTTCTTGATATGAAGCCAAGGATTCTGTATACCTTAGATCAACAATGATTTTTAAGCCCCATGGAAAGGATCAAAGTAATCTTTCAGTGTGTATACCTACAGTCCTACACCTCTGGCTGCATGCCTCTTGTATCATTGTTAATACTAACTTCCCATGTATGATGACACAGATCAGGAACTATTGCATATTAACCCTCATTTCTAGATGCATATTAGCTAAGATATTGAACACTGCGAAACATATTGTTGCATTATTAACTTTATTCAAACTGTATATGCTGTAACTTGCAAAAATTTATTGCATGTGCATTAAATCTGCCCGAAATACTGTACATACTAAAGGCTTTACATTAGTAATGTGCTCGTTGTTTTGTAATGCTATTGAAAACGATAATATGCTAAGTGTGCAATATTTACTGCAAATATAATTTTGTCATTGATATTGTGAACGCTGTGTTGTGTGTGTGTGTGTGTGTGTGTGTGTGTGTGTGTGTGTGTGTGTCTGTGTGTGTGTGTATATACTTGTATGTACTCCTCTATATGTTATTGTAGGCGTTGAGTCTCAGCTCTTGGCCCAGCCTCTCAACTTGTGTGTGCGCGCTCGCTCATGGATATTTGAAAAAGAATGTGATAAAGAAATGTGATGTGGAAATAAAAATACGGGATGATAATGAATGTTTGGGACGAGAGGGAGAGAGTTTTTGTTATTAACATTATGTACATGGATAACTTTTATCCAATTCTTGAGTACTTCCAGCAGGTACCCCCCTGAGTGCTACCCACAACAGCCAGCAAACACTCACGTACCTATTTTTACTGCTAGGTGGGCAGAGGCAGGAAGGTTGTAAGGAAATTGGCCTCTGTTTCCCCGCCCCTGGGAATCGAACCCGGGACCTTGCGATTGTGAGTGAATGATCTCGTCATTGAGCTACATGGCACCCCGATGGAGAGTAGAGATGGCGGAGGGAGGGAGGGGATGTGGAAACTGGTGGGGAAGGTGGCAGGAAGGGAAGAAGAGTTAGGAGGGGAAGGGGTGGCAGAAGAGGGAGGGGAAGTATCAATTCCCAAACCTCCCATGAAAGTCTTATTATGAACAAGACAAGTTATTCACCCCTAAATATCTGCGAAGACAATTTTCTAAATGATGTACAACACGTTACTCATATCTCAGTAACATAAAACCTCTCTGAAACAGACCGACTACAGACCTTTAACTCCCAACCAGAGATGCAAATTGTGGAACCATTTGGTCTCGTGTAGAATTCAATTTACCTTAAACTTTACGCAAGTTCTTATTCCAAAATTGAACATCTGAATACATTCCAGCCGTGGCGGTGCGCCGAGGCAGAGGTTGTCGCCCCTGGCTGCTACACTGGCGGCACCAGACCATCAAGATCTTCTTCATAAGTTGTCGTCGTCAGACGCCAGTGACGATAACCCTAAGTTTATTTTTTTTTTCTGTTTGTGCTTTCATTTTACGATCTGTGAAATCTGTTAAAAAAAAAGGAAAAAAAGTCCACTGATTAGAAAATATATTTAGCCTAGTCATGGACCGGGCCCCGGGGGCGTTGACCCCCGGAACACTTACCAGGCAGACTCTTGAACCATAATCCTGCCCCTTATTTTTCTGTCTCAGGATGACACATTGTCTGATCCTGAGGATTCGTTTTTTTTTTTTGTCAGTAACCGACAAAAGATATTTCTGATCACATGGTGAAAATCATCTTCGTTAAAACGGGACGTCAGGTTAGAAGTTGACATCTAGGCAACAGTAGACCATTAATTATTAATTGGTGAAACTAGTAAATTAAAAAATTGGGCTGGGGAGGTTATGAACGAAGTGAAAGAATAGGAAGGGGGATTGGGGAGGAAGAGGAGGAGGAGGGGGGAGAGGAAGGAAAGTGAATGAACAGGAAGAGGTTTGGGGGGGAGGAGGAGGAGGAGGAAGAGGAAGGAAAGTGAATGAAGAGGGCAACATTCAAATTTATGTTGGGGATGGGAAAGAAAAATAATAATGAACAGGGGGAAGCAGCATTCAAATTTGGCAAGCAATCCGTGAATGAATAAATGTTTGAACAAAAGCGAGTAAACAACACAATTTGCAAATCTCTGAATTTAGCTCTTAATGCAATAACAACGCTGGGAATTTTGCGGAGGGGGGAGGGGGCAGAAATGTTTGAGAGAAAAAGAGAAAGAGAGAGAAAGAGAGAGAGATAGAAAGAGAAGGAGATAGAAAGAGAAGGAGATAGAAAGAAGGAGATGGGGGATAGAAAGAGAAGGAGATAGAAAGAGAAGGAGATAGAAAGAGAAGGAGATAGAAAGAGAAGGAGATAGAAAGAGAAGGAGATAGAAAGAGAAGGAGATAGAAAGAGAAGGAGATAGAAAGAGAAGGAGATAGAAAGAGAAGGAGAGAGAAAGAGAAGGAGAGAGAAAGAGAAAGAAAGGACACACACACAGTAACCTCATTTTTGAGAGTGTTCAAACACCTTCCTGTCCAAATCCATGATAAACAAAAGACCCAGGTTAAGAACCAGCGTTTATTATGCCAACGTTTCGCTCCATGTAGATCTTTATTAGGCCAACAAATCTCTACAGAGCGAAACATCGTCACAAGGGCAGCTTGCTGGGTATCTGTGCGCCTTCCTCCCTACAGTTTGCAAATGTAAACAAACTTTCGGGGACGTGGTGTCAGAGCCTTTGGATTAATTTTAGCAAGACCTAAAACCTTGACTTAGCTCATCAACATCTTACTACTTAGTGACGTGCTTTAGTGTGCCTCAGTAGACGTAACATAATCGACTTCTTTTCAGAAGGTGAAGCCTCCAGTTCTGAAGTGTCTTGTGACTGTGGACTCAGAATTGGTAAACATTCAGGTGTGGCACTGAAACAGTGGATGTTTTTTTTTTTTTTTGAGGAATATCATTTAGTCTGTTTTACCCCCCCCCCCTCTTCTGTACGTAGATATGCGTGTCATGTGAAAGTTGCTGTCAGAGTGTTGGTTGGCCCTCTCCTAATATGAGGAATTACGAGTGGCATAGACCTGTTATTACTACGTAGCCTGCTCTCAGGTAGCCTACTACCACATAGCATGTTGCCTGCTCCTACATAGCCTGCTGTCGAGTAGCCTGCTGTCGGGTAGCCTATTACCACGTAGACTACCAAGTAGCCTGCTATTATCCCGTAGCTGCTACTACCACGTAGCCTGGTAGCACCACGTTGCCTGCTACTGTCACGTAGCCTGCTGTCATATAGCCTGTTACTACTACATTGTCTGTTACTACCACGTAACTATAGCTCTGTGACACCTACCACAGCGTATGTGAGGTGACCAGGATTTGTTTTGTGTCAGCGATAGGCAGTCCAAAACGAATATCATATACAACGCTAAAGTTAAGTGCAAAGGTTAATTCTATGCCTTTGTCTACGATCCTACTTTATAGAACATGTCGGTCTGTGCTGGACCAGGAAAGACTGAAACTTAAATTTGGGAATTGTTCCAGCCACGGTATTGTGACTCGGTCTACATCTAAATCAAAATGCAGTATATACTGGCTGCGTCTCCAGATGCCACTGTGTTACGTACTTATAACATCATGATAAAACCGTGTCCTTTGACGTAACATTTTCTTGCGCAGTCTGTACACCATTTGTTTTGGGATGCGTTTGGCTGCTTAGATTATCGTAAATTCACTGTAAGCATTTTTGCTGTTGCAAGCGCGTATGACGCTCCTGTCTGAATAATAACTACCCCTTCACCCCCATATGTTATGCTAATAAATTCGAACGAGCGTGTTGAAATTACCACTTAAAAAAAGAGTTCGAATGAGAGGAACTTGTGGATCTGCGTGTAACTCTGAGACCAACATTTGAAACACTGCCTTGTCGGCAGTAATTCTCTCGTTTTTCGAGACTCGTTCACTGAACTAATCGCATTTCGCCACGAAGCTCGGACTCAGCGGGGGATTACGTAAGAAAATTATGCATTCCTCCTCGCTGGCAATTAGACGATTATCCTACAAAATATTTTGAAAGGAAAGGAAGCTGAAATAATTGTTAATTGTGGGAGAGTTGGTGGGTGAGGGGGAAGGGAGGAAGCGAGTAAGAGGAAGAGAGGGAGGTGGATGATGGACAAAGGAAGGTCAACGAAGGAAGGAAGTGGGTGAGAGGAAGGTGGATAAGAGAGAGGGAAGTGAATGAGAGAGGAAGTGAATGAGAGAGGAAAGTGAATGAGAGAGGGAAGTGAATGAGAGAGGGAAGTGAATGAGAGAGGGAAGTGAATGAGAGAGGGAAGTGAGTGAGAGAGTGAGAGAGTTGGATGAGGGGTAGAGATGGGGGGTGAAGGAATGGGACCCTTCACTTCGTTCACACAGGACAAACGACAATGTGTTTTTTTATGGGACACTGAACAGAACCCATTTGCGCGTCACCCAGCCAAGCACAGTAGGCCTACAATGTTGACGCAATAGGCCACTAGTCACCCAGCAAAGCACAGTAGGCCTACAGTGTGGACGCAATAGGCCACTAGTCACCCAGCCAAGCACAGTAGGCCTACAGTATGGACACAATAGGTCACTAATCACCCAGCCAAAGCACAGTAGGCCTACGGTATGGGCACAATAGGTCACTACTACGTCCATGAAATTGTAATAAGAAACTCACAAAACTAATGGAGAAAAAGATGAGTTGAAAAGGGGATTTGCAAAAATAAATTGAAAATGAATTTATTAATTAGGTTTCGAAACCTATGTGATTTAGGTTTAGAAATCTTTTGAAACCTTCGCATTCTGGAAGGCAGAACAGGAAGACAACACTAAGGACAAAAGATAATTTTTTTTAACACACCGGCCGTCTCCCACCGAGGTAAGGTAACACAAGAAAGAGGAAATACTTTCACCGTCACTCAGTCACTGTCTTGCCAGGAGAGTGGTGCTGACACCACCTCCCAACTGCAGCATCCCCCACTTGTTAAGAGGGAAGGGCACTCTACTTCCCACCTCCAGAACTAGTTCGGCTAACCGTTCTCTCCGATTCCCTTCATAAATGTTAGTTTGATCACACTCCAAAATATGTTATAAAAAAACATTTGCCTACGTTCCTATCGAACGTTTTCACACAAACCTGTTCGATGTCCAAGCCCCTAGCACTCAAAACCACCTTTACCCCTTCTTTTCCTGGGATGATCCCTATACCTTTTCTACACACAAGATTTAGTAACACTTCTTGTAGCCCTGTTTTGCTCCATCCTCTCTAAATGTCCAAACCACCTCAACCCTGTCCTAACCTCAACCCTCTGAATAATAATTTGGGTAAACTCTCACCTACTAATCTCCAAGCTCCGAATTTTCTGCATAATCACATCACAATTCCCCTCAAATATATTTCCATTGCCTCCAGCCTCTTCACTGCAACGTTTAAAACCCATGCTTCACATCCATATAATATTGTTGGTACCACTGTACTCTGGTACATTCCTCTCTTTCCTCCATGGATAAAGTTTTTCGTTTCTACAGATGCCTTAGCGTACCAACCTCCTTTTTTCTCCTCTTCATTTCTATATGTCACCTCTTCTTTCATGATCATATATACAAAAATAATCACAACTATTAGGCATTTATTAATTTTTTTTGAGGGGGACTCGATATATTTAAAAAAAATCATGTATTAAGGTTGCTGAAATTGATCTGTACGTAAAAAAGGCTAAACAAAATTCGTGTGTTCGCGACATTCAACGTTATCACTAGAGGTGATAACGCTGAATGTCGGTGTCTCCAGCATGGTATCTGTCCCTTACACTCCAGTTTCAAACCTGCGAGTGTGGCTGAAGTAAAGGGGAGAGAGAGAGAGAGAGAGAGAGAGAGAGAGAGAGAGAGAGAGAGCGAACCAGAGTGTCTTCTGCTGTAATATCCTTGACTCAACCATCTGCAAAATAAGAGGTAATTCAAATGTGTGGTTGGTGGTGTTCAGGGAAGGACTGTATGGTGGTGTCTGCCTTGCTCAAGTACTCTCATACACTCATATGTCAACAAGAGTCTCCGGTGAGAGAGGTGTGGCCTTTGCCAACACATCTGGCATAATTTTCCACCAGTTGACGGGGTAAATTACTGACGGTTCGTCGATCAAGCACAATGTGTGTTGCTGTAGGTGGCAGTGCTCCAGGCGCCACGCACCCGTTTCGAATTGTTTCGTTCTTGTTGTCCGTCTTCATGTCGTCACACACTCACGCTAGACACAAGTAAGAACTCGCACTCTGTGAGCTTCTGAATACCTCCCAAGACATAGATTTAACGAGACGAAATTCCCAAAAAACCTTCGACCGGTGGAGAATTGATGGAGGAATTCTCACTACCTCAGCAATCGGGTTGGAAACCCATATCGAGACACACACACATACACACACACACACACACACACACACACACACACACACACACACACACACACACACACACACACACACAACAAACACGGGGAACGGCACGAGCATAAGGTTTCACAGCCGCTGTCATATTAGTCGGATTTGGTATGCAAATGAAGGAGGCTAGCTCGCATAATTGGCAGTCTCCGGCAGGCTCAGAATGTTCAACTTGTGAGCTTCTGACTGTAAGGAATGTCTGAGGTGGCGACGGTGTGAGGTGCTGCAGTCATGTCCATTGGTAGCAACGGTGACGAGTCATGTCCTGTGGCAGGATGCTGGAGTCACTCGGATATCCGCATCCGCATCCCCGGAACATCCGCACAAATTCTTACATCCGCATCCTCGGAACATCCGCACAAATTCTTACATCCGCATCCGTATTTTTTCTAAATGAGACATCCGCATACGCATTCACGATTAAATAAATATCTGCATCCGCATCCGCGCCAAACAAAGCGGATGTGGCGGATATTATAACCTAAATTACAGAGCTTGCATGTTTGTTTCCCACAAACTTGTTCTTATGATTTACAATTTAACATTGCAGCTTCAAATATTATAACTTAATGAACTGTGCAGAGAGAGAGAGAGAACATAAGAACATAAGAAAGGAGGAACACTGCAGCAGGCCTGTTGGCCTATAGTAGACAGGTCCTTCACAATCCACCCCACTAATAGAATATTTGCCGGAACAAATTTTCAATGCTGTCCAAGAAATAAGCTTTGATAATTCTTTTTACTCATGAGCAAATCCCACTCAAAACCAACCCCTCTCATTCATGAATTTATCCAACCTAAATTTAAAACTTCCCAAGGTGCTAGCTTCAATAACCCTACTAGGCTAATAAATTAGACACATATGCAACACTTGGGTATCTTTATTGAGGAAACGTTTCGCCACACAGTGGCTTCATCAGTCCATACAAAGGAGAATCGTGAAGAACACGAGGAGTTTGAGGTAATCAGTCCCTCAGCCTGGAGTTACTGTCTGACACAGCAACATCTTGGTATCTTAATACAGAGAATTTTTCGCTTGCCTATCCCTAGGGCACGACCTACTTCCACATTGGTCAAATGTGACACCTCCTACGACTGCTGCACCTCTCCTGTTTACAGTATATAAGCTACCTCTTCGCAGATATTCTGTATTCTATTCAAGATTGATGGACTGACAACATCGACTCAAGGTTGAGGAACTGACCACCTCAAACTCCTCCTGTTCTTCACGATTCTCCTTTGTATGGACTGATGAAGCCACTGTGTGGCGAAACGTTTCCTCAATAAAGATACCCAAGTTTTGCATATGTTTCTAATTTACCAAGATGCCCAGAGTTATTTTTAACGGGACCTATCTTATCTCTAACTTTTGTTCTATAAACCTGGAAAAAACTTTTTGGGTTAGTTTTTGAATCCCTAGCAACTTTAATTTCATAGTCCCGTTTAACTTTTCTTATCCCCTTTTTAACGTCCCTCTTAATGTCAATATACTGATTTATAAGATGACCCTCACCTCTTTTTATGCGCCTATAAATTCCTTTCTTCTGCCCTAAAAGATATTTGAGCCTATTATTCATCCATTTTGGGTCATTTCTACTTGATCTAATTTCTTTATATGGGATAAATGTTCTTTGGGCAGTGTTAAGAAAGCTGTCATATTGATAGCTCTCTTCGTTACCCCAGTCCACAGTTGATAAGTGTTCTCTAAGTCCATTATAATCTGCTAAGCGAAAATCTGGGACTGTTACTGAATTATCCCTACTATCATACATCCATTCAGTGCTAAAAGTAATTGACTTGTGGTCGATTGTGCCGAGTTCCTCTGTAATTTCTAAATTTATTAACAAGGGTTTCCTTGTTTGCCAGAACCAAGTCAAGTATGATATTTTCCCTTGTAGGTTCTGTCACAAACTTCTTCAAAAAACAATCCTGAACTACTTCTAAAAAGTCGTCAGATTCTAAATTCCCTGTCAAGAAATTCCAATCAATCTGACTAAATTTAAAGTCCCCTAGAATTATTACGTTATCGTGCCTTGTGGCCTTAACAATTTCCTCCCAAAGTAGTCTCCCTTGTTCCCTATCTAAGTTTGGAGGACGGTAAGTCACGCCTAAAATAAATTTTTCACACTTCTCTGAAAATTCTATCCAGACAGACTCTGTATGTGTTATTTCAGACTTTATACCCGTTTTTATGCAACAATTTAAATGATCACGGACATAGAGTGCCACCCCACCTCCCTTCCCGATACTTCTGCCTACTTGGAACATTTTAAAACCCTGAATGTGACATTCGGCAGGCATGTCCCGATTTTTCATATTAAACCATGTCTCTGTTATTGCAAAAACATCAATATTACCCGTACTTGCAACTAATCGCAACTCGTCCATCTTATTCCTTGCACTACGACTATTGGTGTAATATACATTTAAAGACCCTCCTTTCTCTTTACCCTTCCTGCTCATTTCTGTTTTTCCACTATACCTATTACTGTCCTTGTCACCTAGTGCCACTGGCTTTCCAATATCCTCCTTATTCTGCCTATTACTAGTTCCCCTAGAATTCATAACATTACTACACTGGGACTTCACTGTTTTCCCCCATAACCCATACCACCAACTTTTTCTAGTTTAAAGCTCTAACAGCTCCCTCCACTGCAGTTGCCAGTAACCCCCACCTCAGAGTTGGATAAGTGAACCACATCCCTGGCATACATGTCATTTCTACCATAGAAGAGGTCCCAGTTGTCAATGAATGTTACCCCATTTTCTTTACAATATTTGTCCAGCCAGCAATTGACACCAATTGCCCTGGACAGCCATTCATTTCCAACTCCTCTCCTTGGCAAAATACCACATATGACAGGGTTCCCACCCTTCTTCCTAATTATGTCTATTGCTGACCTAAACCTACTAGTCAGGTCCTCACTCCTACGTCTGCCAACATCGTTGCCTCCAGCACTGAGACAGATAATAGGATTGCTCCCATTACCTCTCATGATGTTCAGACGGCTAACAATATCCTCCATCCCAGCCCCAGGAAAACAAACTCTGTCTCCTACTTCTATCTTTCAAGCAGAAGGCCCTTTCCATGTACCTAATCTGACTATCCCCAACAAGAACAATGTTCTTACGTTTGTGTCGTTCGTGGTGATGATCCTAGTAGTCGACTCATTCATCGGGTAGGACGGAGAATTGGTTCGATGTTTCCACAACATTCTCCTGGGTCTTCGTTGTTTCTACCTCTCCATCCGTCCTCTTGATCCTTAACTTTGTCCCATGCATTCCAGCCACTGTCCAGGTTCCTTTCTTGACTTGAGGAGTCACAACAGGAGGATTACTACGAATCCTCTTGTTTTCCTCAGTCAGTCGCTGTATCTCAAACTTAGCTACCCTCAGTTCTTCCTTTAGCTGCTGATAGAGTAGCTCAAGAGAGGACATCTTCAGATTCACAGAGAGCACACAAGACACGTCTTCACTGAGTTAAGTAGGGAAAGTGCTGGCGTCACGTCCAGTGATAAAGTGCTGGCGTCACGTCCAGTGATAAAGTGCTAGCGTCACGTCCAGTGATAAAGTGCTGGCGTCACGTCCAGTGATAAAGTGCTGGCGTCACGTCCAGTGATAAAGTGCTGGCGTCACGTCCAGTGATAAAGTGCTGGCGTCACGTCCAGTGATAAAGTGCTGGCGTCACGTCCAGTGATAAAGTGCTGGCGTCACGTCCAGTGATAAAGTGCTGGCGTCACGTCCAGTGATAAAGTGCTGGCGTCACGTCCAGTGATAAAGTGCTGGCGTCACGTCCAGTGATAAAGTGCTGGCGTCACGTCCAGTGATAAAGTGCTGGCGTCACGTCCAGTGATAAAGTGCTGGCGTCACGTCCAGTGATAAAGTGCTGGCGTCACGTCCAGTGATAAAGTGCTGGCGTCACGTCCAGTGATAAAGTGCTGGCGTCACGTCCAGTGATAAAGTGCTGGCGTCACGTCCAGTGATAAAGTGCTGGCGTCACGTCCAGTGATAAAGTGCTGGCGTCACGTCCAGTGATAAAGTGCTGGCGTCACGTCCAGTGATAAAGTGCTGGCGTCACGTCCAGTGATAAAGTGCTGGAGTCACGTCCAGTGATAAAGTGCTGGAGTCACGTCCAGTGATAAAGTGCTGGAGTCACGTCCAGTGATAAAGTGCTGGAGTCACGTCCAGTGATAAAGTGCTGGAGTCACGTCCAGTGATAAAGTGCTGGAGTCACGTCCAGTGATAAAGTGCTGGAGTCACGTCCAGTGATAGGATAGCTGCTGGAGTCACGTCCAGTGAAAAGTGCTGGAGTCACGCCGAGTGTAGGAAAGTGCTGGAGTCACGCCGAGTGTAGGGAAAGTGCTGGAGTCACGCCGAGTGGTAGGAAAGTGCTGGAGTCACGCCGAGTGGTAGGGAAAGTGCTGGAGTCACGCCGAGTGGTAGGAAAGTGCTGGAGCCACGCCGAGTGGTAGGGAAAGTGCTGGAGCCACGCCGAGTGGTAGGGAAAGTGCTGGAGCCACGCCGAGTGGTAGGGAAAGTGCTGGAGTCACGCCGAGTGGTAGGGAAAGTGCTGGAGTCACGCCGAGTGGTAGGAAAGTGCTGGAGTCACGCCGCGTGGTAGGGAAAGTGCTGGAGTCACGCCGAGTGGTAGGGAAAGTGCTGGAGTCACGCCGAGTGGTAGGGAAAGTGCTGGAGTCACGCCGAGTGGTAGGGAAAGTGCTGGAGTCACGCCGAGTGGTAGGGAAAGTGCTGGAGTCACGCCGAGTGGTAGGGAAAGTGCTGGAGTCACGCCGAGTGGTAGGGAAAGTGCTGGAGTCACGCCGAGTGGTAGGGAAAGTGCTGGAGTCACGCCGAGTGGTAGGGAAAGTGCTGGAGTCACGCCGAGTGGTAGGGAAAGTGCTGGAGTCACGCCGAGTGGTAGGGAAAGTGCTGGAGTCACGCCGAGTGGTAGGGAAAGTGCTGGAGTCACGCCGAGTGGTAGGGAAAGTGCTGGAGTCACGCCGAGTGGTAGGGAAAGTGCTGGAGTCACGCCGAGTGGTAGGGAAAGTGCTGGAGTCACGCCGAGTGGTAGGGAAAGTGCTGGAGTCACGCCGAGTGGTAGGGAAAGTGCTGGAGTCACGCCGAGTGGTAGGGAAAGTGCTGGAGTCACGCCGAGTGGTAGGGAAAGTGCTGGAGTCACGCCGAGTGGTAGGGAAAGTGCTGGAGTCACGCCGAGTGGTAGGGAAAGTGCTGGAGTCACGCCGAGTGGTAGGGAAAGTGCTGGAGTCACGCCGAGTGGTAGGGAAAGTGCTGGAGTCACGCCGAGTGGTAGGGAAAGTGCTGGAGTCACGCCGAGTGGTAGGGAAAGTGCTGGAGTCACGCCGAGTGGTAGGGAAAGTGCTGGAGTCACGCCGAGTGGTAGGGAAAGTGCTGGAGTCACGCCGAGTGGTAGGGAAAGTGCTGGAGTCACGCCGAGTGGTAGGGAAAGTGCTGGAGTCACGCCGAGTGGTAGGAAAGTGCTGGAGTCACGCCGAGTGGTAGGGAAAGTGCTGGAGTCACGCCGAGTGGTAGGGAAAGTGCTGGAGTCACGCCGAGTGGTAGGGAAAGTGCTGGAGTCACGACGAGTGGTAGGGAAAGTGCTGGAGTCACGTCGAGTGGTAGGGAAAGTGCTGGAGTCACGTCGAGTGGTAGGGAAAGTGCTGGAGTCACGTCGAGAGGTAGGGAAAGTGCTGGAGTCACGTCGAGTGGTAGGGAAAGTGCTGGAGTCACGTCGAGTGGTAGGGAAAGGGCTGGAGTCACGTCGAGTGGTAGGGAAAGGGCTGGAGTCACGTCGAGTGGTAGGGAAAGGGCTGGAGTCACGTCGAGTGGTAGGGAAAGGGCTGGAGTCACGTCCCGTGGTAGAGAAAGGGCTGGAGTCACGTCCCGTGGTAGGGAAGTGTGCTTGTACGAACACAAAAGGTGGCAAAAAAAAAAAGAGAAAACAATGTCTTAAATGAGTGTCTATATTATGGTATGCCACCCGTGTGTTAGTGAACCTGTGTTGCTGATGTTACTTTGTTTCTAGTAGTCTAATATGACATGTGAGCAAATAATATGACACACGGAAATATTTCGATCCTGGGGTCGTGATAGGTTAGAAATGATCTAGGTCACAGAACTACTATGTCCTGGTGTTTGACCACGGTTTTTTTTAACCACTTGTCCGTATCAAAAACAATGGTTTATTCTTAACTTGTATCGGTGCGTTTCGAGGACCAGGTTTGGGATGATTGTTATTCCTTGATATGTTTTCTTTATCGGTTCTCGTGATGTTTACTTCCTTTTTCCTCTTCCCAAACGGTACTCTGAATTTCGTTTCTTTTCGACCATTCCTGAAGTCTGCCCACCTCTTCTCTCATGCTCTTTTGTCGGCGTTATCGACATTTTACAATATTCTGCAAGCAAGGATAAATAGGAAACAAAGGGAGTGCAATAAGATCCACGCAGTGGGATCCTTGAAGTGCACCGCCTAGGAAAAAGTGCACTGCGTGAACGATACGTTGTTGGTTAAGAAAATAATTTCACAGCATTTGTTTTGTTTGTCGTGACGGGTTTTATACCAGTTCTCTCAGAGGATGTGTAGGAGTTGATGCTGGCAGTCAGGATATTACATCAGGAACTACTTACTGCTTAACGCTGATCCTTGAAGGTGGTTGTGAGTTACTCAGGGTTTACTACTGATCCTTGAAGGAGGTTGTGAGTTACTCTCCCACTCTGTTCCTTCATTTCACATAACGATTCGTTGTTTTCTAGTGCTCAGATATTCCCTTTGAGATGCTAATACTGTCCCTTGTACTTCGACTTGCTTCTTATATGCTGTGTGTGTGTGTGTGTGTGTGTGTGTGTGTGTGTGTGTGTGTGTGAATTTTTGAGAGCGAAAAAGAATTCCTTTGTGAGAAGAAAAACAATCTGTCGTTTCCGGTTTTTCTTTATTCGTAGTCGTCTTTGTGGTCGTCCTCGCTGTTGTTCTTGCTGTTGTCATGGCCTCTTGCTGTTTTTCGCGGATGTTGCTTTCATTATTGTTATTTTCAATGGTGTCATTATTTAGGTTATTAGCACTGCTGCTTTTGTTGTCGATGTCCCTGTTGTCTTTGTCTACATTATTGTTGTTCCTGTCGTAGCTATGGTTGTCGTCCTGGTGGTCGTTGGTCTGGTGGTTGTCGTCCTGGTGGTCGTTGGTCTGGTGGTTGTCGTCCTGGTGGTCGTTGACCTGGTGGTTGTCCTGGTGGTCGTTGGCCTAGTGGTCGTTGGCCTGGTGGTTGTCGTCCTGGTGGTCGTTGGCCTGGTGGTTGTCGTCCTGGTGGTTGTCGTCCTGGTGGTCGTTGGCCTGGTTGTCGTCGTCCTGGTGGTCGTTGGCCTGGTTGTCGTCGTCCTGGTGGTCGTTGGACTGGTGGTTGTCGTGGTAGTTGGCCTGGTGGTTGTCGTCCTGGTGGTCGTTGGCCTGGTGGTTGTCGTCCTGGTGGTCGTTGGCCTGGTGGTTGTCGTCCTGGTGGTCGTTGGCCTGGTGGTTGTCGTCCTGGTGGTCGTTGGCCTGGTGGTTGTCCTGGTGGTCGTTGGCCTGGTGGTTGTCGTCCTGGTTGTCGTCGTCCTGGTGGTCGTTGGCCTGGTGGTTGTCGTCCTGGTGGTCGTTGGCCTGGTGGTTGTCGTCCTGGTGGTCGTTGGCCTGGTTGTCGTCGTCCTGGTGGTCGTTGAGCTGGTGGTTTGTCGGGCCGTTGGCCTGGTGGTTGTCGTCCTGGTGGTCGTTGGCCTGGTGGTTTTTTCGTCTTGGTGGTCTTGGCCTGGTGGTTGTCGTCCTGGTGGTCGTCTGGCCTGGTGGTTGTCGTCCTGGTGGTCGTTGGCCTGGTGGTTTTCGTCCTGGTGGTTTGTCGTCCTGGTGGTTGTCACCTGTGGTCGTTGGCCTGGTGGTTGTCGTCCTGGGGTTGTCGCTGGTGGTCGTTGCCTGGTGGTTGTCGTCCTGGTGGTCGTTGGCCTGGTGGTTGTCGTCCTGGTGGTCGTTGGCCTGGTGGTTGTCGTCCTGGTGGTCGTTGGCCTGGTGGTTGTCGTCCTGGTGGTCGTTGGCCTGGTGGTATCAATAGTGACGGGCCGGTGAACTAGTCTGAAACAAATGATTTAATTCTTGTTTTGTATTCTCAACTTTCTTTCCTTCAGATGTCTGAGTTGTTAATTCTGTTTTGAAGTACTTTTTCTCTCTCTCTCTCTCTCTCTCTCTCTCTCTCTCTATCTCTATCTCTCAACACAGAGCGAAACGTTGATCCAATATAGATGCTTCTTCTGCAATTTTATTTTCGCAGTTGTCTTTTGTACGTCATTCAGACAACAACAACCACCACCAATAACACATTCCAACAACCATTGTCATGTAGGGAAGGGGGGTAAGGAAATAAAGAATAATAAGGGAATAAGACAGTAAAGGGAGGGAGGGAGTAGGCAGGAGAGGTGGTGACAGGACGAGCGGAGGTAGTGTGAGGTCACTGGTGACTACACCACCTCTCATTACCACCACACTCTCAGTACTTGTAATAAAATAAAGTATAAGAATAAAGAAGAATAAGAATATAACGGGGACAGTGAATATTACTATTCCACTCAGTTTATTAAGTCCTGTACAATAATATATTTGGGAACAGGAGAACATTATTGGTTTAGATAAATGGGGATTGTACACATAAACAGGGAGACAGGGAATATAATCAACTGACGAAACAGAATATAACTTACAATATAGTTGAGAGGACAGTTCACCACAGGTCCCAAGAAGACCTACACAGCACGAGCACTGCTCCAAGCCAGTACTCTGCCTAGTGTCTCCAACAGTCTCCTCCAGAGACTCTTCAGCAGCTCTCTCCCAGAGCTCTCCACACAGGCAGCAGCTCTGCCAGAATGTTCCTCTCGAGTTGTTTCCTCGGCCTTATATGGTCCTCCAAGCCCTTCCCTCAATGAGGAGTGCACCACGTGCTTTGACCTGACCCCGAAACCTGACGCTAGTTCAAAAGACAAAAATACCTGAGACTTAAGAGGAGAGGCGTGTCTGACAGCTATTTACCAAGGCAAGGTGTGGGTAATGAGGTCGACCTCACAAGCACACTGACTACATCACACCATCTATGACAACCACTAACAACCGACCATCAAAAAACAACAATGACAACCCACCAACACTAACTCTACCAATAACTATTAACGACAACCATCACCAATATCAGCCATCGACAACCACCACCAATGACAACCACATCAATATCTACCACCACCAATATCAGCCATCGACAACCACCAATAACAGCCAGTGACTACCACTATCGTTAACTAAAACCAATAATCATCATCAACAACTACAACCAACAACCACAAGAACCACCACTACCAACAAAAATATCCCCCCTCCTCCCCCTCCCACAAGACAAAATAATCAGAGCACAACGAAAATATTCCAAGTTTTGGAGATATTACTCTGTCCTGCTTATTGAGTATTCAAATGACAATACTGAATCCCTCTTGGGCTGAAGTTTTTCTCCCGCCCTCCGAGGGAGTTACTGCCTTGAGGCTGCTGCAGGGCTCTTGATCTTAGGAATTAGAGCCTCCCATTTCCCCCCCGTGGACTAATAATAATAATAGGATTTGGGTTAAAAGATATATTTTCCCTCCGTTAATCTTCCATATATTTTCCTGTACGATAGTTGAATCGCATTTGAAATATTCTGATGCCAAATGTGCGATGTTATTGCGTCTTGATTGACGCAAATGAGCTCTCTGGCATAGCGGACTAATTGCTAATGCATGATAACTGCGATATTGTTCAGAGAAAGTTTCGACTCAGGTTGAAACACAAAGACTGTCGATCGCGCGAGGGTCATTAAGGCTGCCTATCACCACTGCACTGACGTACTTTGTTCCAGTCATAAGCAGAGTGATTACGCAAACTCTCTCATTGTGTACACTCTGGGAGACAAAAATCTGTCCGTGTACTTAGCGAGATACGCACCACTCGGTGTATATGTGTTAAATGCGTTTAAGTGTATGTACAGTATACTGAGAGACGTATTTCTAAATGTATATGGGTATATTCAAATTCAAATTCTTTATTTCTAGTAATATACAGAGTGGGGTGTACTTATAGTAATGTACATTTTATGAAGTAGATATTACAAGATGGTAAATAATATGCCTAGGTATACCTCTTGGTGTATATACATAATGAGAAGCACATCTATATATTAAATATATCTATATACTAGATATTTACTCATAGAAATAAAATATCTTCAGTTGTTTCCTATAAGATAATAGATTATTGAGATAATGACCAGTTTGACTAGTTATCTGAATGACAAAAGTCACTAAGGCTGGTGTGTGTACTCATCTAATTGTGGTTGCAGGGGTCGAGACTCAGCTCCTGGCGTGTGTGTGTGTGTGAGAGAGACTGTGAGAGAGAGACTGTGAGACTGTGAGAGAGACTGTGAGAGAGACTGTGAGAGAGAGAGACTGTGAGAGAGAGAGACTGTGAGAGTGTGAGAGAGTGTGTGAGAGAGTGTGTGAGAGTGTGTGTGAGAGTGTGTGTGAGAGTGTGTGTGAGAGTGTGTGTGAGAGTGTGTGTGAGAGTGTGTGTGAGAGTGTGTGAGAGTGTGTGAGAGAGTGTGTGAGAGAGTGTGTGAGAGGAAGTGAGAGAGTGTGGAGAGAGTGTGAGAGAGAGTGTAGAGAGAGTGTGAGAGAGAGTGGAGGAGAGTGTGAGAGAGAGTGTGAGAGAGAGTGTGAGAGAGAGTGTGAGAGAGTGGAGAGAGAGTGTGAGAGAGAGTGTGAGAGAGAGTGTGAGAGAGAGAGAACGAGGAGAAAATATGCCCGTCCTTATAGCAAGGGAAAAGGCCAACACTGCTAACGAACAACAGGTTCCCAGAAACACAGGACAACACACCTCCGAGTTAAGGATGTTAAACTTCTTTAAATCGGAGCTTTGAACTCACCCTGATGGAATAAAGTTCACCAACTCCGGCACAGTGTTCAAAAGCTGTAATTTTATTATTTTTTTTATATCTTTATGATTCCTCATCCCTTCCAGTCTTCTTTTCCATCAACAGTATCTCGTTTTCCTCGTCCTCCACTCCTCTTCCTCCTGCTGTTCATCACTCTCCTCTTCTTTCCCTCCGGCCCCTGGGGATAAGATCCTCTTTCTTTATTCCAATGTTCTCCTTTCTTCTCCTTCCGGGAATACCTTATCTGGGAGCCCAGACGTCCAGATGAGATGAGCCCAGGGAGTTTAGCGCAGGGGAGTGTCCTACAAGACTAAGTTGCGAACCACCAGGCATAATGTAAGGGAGGGAGAGAGAGAGGGTAGAGAGAGAGGGGAGAGAGAGAGGGGAGAGAGAGAGGGGAGAGAGAGAGGGAGAGAGAGAGGGGAGAGAGAGAGGGGAGGGAGAGAGAGAGAGGGGAGAGAGAGAGGGGAGAGAGAGAGAGGGAGAGAGAGAGGGGAGAGAGAGTAAACAAGAGAGATACAGGCCACAATCGTCTCGTGTTTGCAAACATAACACAACTGGAGACCTGCCTCAATTCAATCACCAGAGAGAAGCCTCTGGCTGCGTCAACACCATCCCTTGTTTTGGAAACTATCTATCACATCAGCGGAGGAAAATTAAGTAGGTAGGGGAAGGAGGAGGAGGAGGAAGAACTTTGTTCATTCTTCAGTGATGTCCCAGGCGATGGCGTAGCCCCGAGAGGCGAGAGGAAGATGGAGGTTCCTAGATGCTGAGACATAGAACTCTGATGGTAAAGATAGTTTTAATAGTTTTATTATGCACCCCATACCCATCCTGTGGGCGGTAGTCATGTGATTACTGAGACACATTATGGGTCCAGGGAGTGGGTCTCAGTGTTTTGACAGCTTAGTAAGTTATAGTGGCCGGGAGAACGTGTCCTGGTTTCTGTTGCACGAGGTAATTTAGACTCGAATCTATTTAATGCAAAGCACTCCAGCCAAGAGACTACGGTGCTCATCACCTACTGCTAGGCTGAGGGACTGATTACCTTTGATTCGGGGAATTGTATACCCAGACAATGCTGAGGTTCTCCTGCCTCTGATTATACGGGATACATATGGGCTCCCACATGAAGCTTTATATGGGATTTTCCTGAATGGAGCCGCCAGAATCTTCGTAAAGTTCACCTTCACCAGCGCATACGAGGAAACTGTGGATAAGTACAAGGAGAAGAGTATCGTCATCAACACAGGGCTGGAGGTACGTCTGCACGACGTATCGGCATATTATTCTTGGATTCGAATACGGAACATTCCGTTTAAGGCGGCTGAAGAGGATGTCAGGTGAAGCTTCAGTCAATACGGGGTCATTCATGTGGCCACCATGGGACGGTGGTCCCAGCGAATCTACGCAGGTATGCTGGAGGGGTCCTATTCCCTCAAAATGACCCTGAGGCGGCAGATTCCATCATACATCCTAATGGAGGCTTTTTGTACACAGGTGTACATAACGTATGCCGAGCAGCTAAGGACGTGTTGTCTCTGTGGTGCCCTGGATCATGCGGCGGCGATGTGTGAGCGACGTAGGGAGTGGCAGCAGGGCTGGGAAGATGGAGCCATTCGTGATGAGACGGTCAGGCATGAGGAACCTGTAACTCGAGTGCCATCAGCTGCGACTGTTGCCTTGGCTGATGCATCCGTCATGGACAGTTGGAGTGCAGCTGTTGAGGCGGCTGAGGCGGAGGCCATTTTGACCTTAACCCTGGTGTCGCATGTTGTGATGCAGGATCCAGGTAGGGATGTCTCTGGTCACGAGCAGGTGGTGGTGGAGTCGGTGTTATCAGTTCCCAGTTTTGAGGAGATCCA
This sequence comes from Cherax destructor, assembly GCA_009830355.1. Lineage (NCBI taxonomy): Eukaryota > Metazoa > Arthropoda > Malacostraca > Decapoda > Parastacidae > Cherax > Cherax destructor. Next base: position 199,820 of record WNWK01000862.1, on the reverse strand, counting down.
GAGGATTCTCGAGCACCCACTGCCAAACGAGTTATTAAGTCCAACGGTGGACTCACCTGTGGAGTTGGAGCATTCAGTTTGTGTGGACAGTAGTGGTGCGGACTTTGCTGACCGCGGGTCTGTGGTTACAGCGGAGGTGGAAGTGCATAGAGAGGATAGTGAAGGAGAAATGGAAGTGGCGGGAGTATCCCGCAAACGGCCTAGCGGTACCGTTGAGGATGATGTGCTAACCCCAGGCCAAAGGTCATGTAAAATGGTCTATGCGGATGTGGCCAAGGGTAGGAAGGTTGCACAGCAGGAGAAGAATAGTGGGGTTGGCAGGAAGGTTTGTTGAGGAGTCAGTGGAACGTCCAGGACAGGTGTGACAGGACCAGTATGACGTAGTGATAAACTCCCATTGATATTTTCAGGTGTTTCAACATGAATGTTAATGGTCTCCAAACGGAGGTAAAGAGAAGATGGGTAGAGATAACACTCAGACGCATGAATGTTGACGTTTGCTTGTTTCAGGAGCACAATTTCAGGTGTGGAAGGGACTTATGATTGAAAGGTTATACATGTTATATGGGGAGTTCTGAAAATCTCAAGGGTGGGGTTGTTGTGGGGATCTGTGAGACCAGCCCTTTCAAGTTGAAGGCGTGGGAGGAGGGGGGAGGGGAAGGATTGTTAGGGTAGAGAGGGAGTGGGGTGACATACAGGCGAGTTTTATAGGGGTTTATATGCCGGCGACTAACAATCGTTGGGTGAAGGAAGAGTTTGTTCGATTTTTTAGTTTACGCTTTGCGGGGTCTCCCTTTAGTCACCATCATTGCGGGTGATTGGAATTGCATGATTAGAGGAAAGGATGTGGAACCTAGGGGGGCGGGTTGCACGTTGGGGGTCTTGAGGGAGGTGTTGCAGGCGGTCGGGGTGGTGGACGTAGTTAGGGGAGGTGGGTGGCAGGTGCAACACACTTATATTAAATGGGGTTACGCTGCACGGTTGGATCAGGTTTGTGTTGGGTGCGGTTCGGGTCGGTGCTGTATCTTGTGAGGATCTGGGTTACTCGGACCATAGAGGCGTTTTGGCTGAGCTGGGGTGGCAAGGAGTGGTGAGGATTTACCCAGCTACTGGAAGTTGAACGTACATTTGTTGCAAGGGCCAGATCATCCGGAGATTCTTGCGGAATAGTGGGGAAGGTTCTGGGATGGGGGGGTCGGGGGGTTGGCGATGTGGTGGATTGGTGGAACGTGAGAGCGAAAGTGGCCATCAGGGAATTCTACAAAAGGATGGGCTGGGAGGAGGCACATTTTAGGTTGGGGATGCAGAGGTATTTGGAGGGGCAACTAAAGGAGTGCTATGGGGGAGCAGGGAGATATCCGTATGCAGAAATTGAAAATCTTAGGATGCAACTGAGGGACATACAAAATGAAGGATTTCACGCTCTGAGGGTGAAACCCTCGGCACTAGTTTTACGCAAGTTTCAAGTCTGGAGAAAGGGGATGACGGTTATGTCTTTAGTGGTTGAGGAGGATTTGAGAGGGTATAGCCGTGGGCAGGTAATTCGCACCACAGATGCCATGAGTTGCTACACTGACAAATGGTTTGAGCGCAAATTGGGATGGAGGGAAGGTGATGGGCACGAGTGAGATGGTTTTGGAGGGTATCGTTTCGAGACTAGGTACAGAGGATAGGGAGCTAATGGAAGGATGTATTAGTGAAGAGGAAGTGTGGCAGGCAGTGAGGAGCCAAAAATTGGGGAAAGCACTGAGTCTTGATGGGATTTCGAGGGACTTTTATGTGGCCCATTGGAAGGTTTTACGACAGGTGTTGGTCAGGGTATTCAATGATATGAAGTTGCAGGGCAGGATGAGCGGGGAGCTAGATATGGGGATCGTGGTTTTAGTGCCTAAGGGAAGTGGCTGCGGGACTCTTTGGATGTATATGCCAATCATGTTATTATGTGCTGACTATAAATTTTTTGCGCCTGTTTTAGCAAACCACATGAAGGTTTTGGGGAAGTTATTGGAGGGTGGGCAGTATGGGGTCCCGGGACGCAGCATGAGGGAGGGACATCACAGGATTAAACGTTTCATTGAGGGTAGGGGGGCAGGGGGTGTCGTGGGGCTGGATTGGGAAATGGCCTATGACAGTGTAGATAGGGGCATGTTAATGGGTATACTGTTGAGACAGGGGTTTGGAGAGGAGGTAGTGGGATGGTTGCGCACTTTGTATGCAGGAGCTAGAGTAAGAGTACAGGTGAACGGGAGGGTGGGGTCCGTGGTGAGCATTGAACGGGGGTTGCGACAGGGGTGCCCCTTATTGCAGCTTCTGTTTGCGTGTTTGCAGAATCCCTTTTACAGGCTGGTGTCAGAGGGCGTCAGGGAGGGAGGTTGTGAGCTAGGAGGAGGAATGGGGACTATTGGTTACGTGGATGATACCACCATTTAAGTGGGTAGCGAGGAGGGATTGGGGAATGTCAACAGAATCATAGGTTTTTGGGCGGGCAACAGGTATGCAGGCGAATAGGGCGAAATCGAAGTTGTTAGAGGTAGGAACATGGGGGGGGGCATTGGGGCAGAGGTACGGGTGGGCAACAGTAGATAGATTAAAAATATGTGGGGTGACTTTTGGTAATGTGGCGAGCATGGCGCGTGAGATTAATTCCTCTGTGGTGGTTGACGCGGCTTTAGGTAGGCTGGCGGGATGGAGGCTGGGCGAGGTAACCCTCTTGCAAAGGACGATTGTTATTAATTCTTTGGTGTATAGTAAGCTTTGGTATGTCGCCGCCATGTATCCCCTCCTGGAAAGAGACATCCAGCGCTTGCAGGACAAGAGTTTTGCGATTCATTTGGGGTTTTGGGAGGCATTGGTTATGAAAGGAGGTGGTAATGACAAAGGTAGGGCAGGGAGGTATGGGTCTGATACCTTTGCATAGGAGATTAATGGGGTTATACGTTAGGCAGGAATTTATTGCGAGGGGTGGGTATTGGGGGGCAAGGGTGGATAGTCATGAGGGTGGTTAGGCGGTGATGGCAGGGCCTGGACCTGTCGGTGTGAGAGGCGATTCCGAGGCATCTCCTGGTGGTCTCAGATCCAGGACGGGTGAAAGTGGGGAGTTTGGATAGGGTGGGAATGGGGGACGTGGGGGTGCTAGGAGAGGAGGTTTATCCAAGGTATAACTGGAATGTTGTGGTACTGGTTCAGACGGCTGAAGTTGCCTCCCAGAGTGCAAGAAACAGGGTATCATTTTCTTCACTGCATTCTCGCTTAGAGGGCGCAGCTTTTCGTGATGGGTTTTGTACGCATTGTGGAATGCCAGACACGGCTTTTTATGTTGTGTATTTTTGCGAGAGTTTGGGGAGGGTGAGGGAATGGTTCACTGGGATAATTCGGGGGTGGGGGGGTTGGTTTATCGGTTCTGCGGATTTTATGTTTAGATGTGGTGGGATATCCAGAGGACGTGCGGTTATGTATTTGGTTTTAGATTACATTCATGTGTCATTGGGGATGAGGGAGGTGAGAAGCGAGGCACGGATCCGAGCCCTAGCAGCTCGGTTTTATAGAACTAAGTGTAGGTGTCAGGGGTTGTATGGTAAGGTGTGGGATAGAGATTTCTCGGAGGGGTATAAGCGGCTATCGATGGAAACGTTACTAGGTTAGGTTTTGTATAGGTTTGGAGGGGTTGGTCTCTTGGGGGGTGAGGATGGGGTGTGAAAGTTGTCAGGTGGAGTGCATGTAGGGGGGCGGGAGGGGGGGGCGTTAGTGAGGGCGGGTGGGTTTTTTTTTGGTTCCTGGGGTCCCTGTGTTGTATTGACAGGGTATGGGTGCAAGGTGTGGCTGATGACTCAGACGAGGAGGGGGGTCTTCATCCTGGGTGTCAGGGGTTTTCCGATGGGGGTTTGCCCTACCTCAAGGTCCTGGGGTTTTGTTTATGTAGGTTTTATTTTTTGACGTTCCTCACTTTATAGATGAATATTGTTTGTCCCATGAGTTACCTGGGAAAATTGTTATCATATTCTCATGTTTTGATCTGAAGTAGGTTTACGATTTGCATCACAATTCATTATGCTTCTTAGGGTGCCGTATTATGGCAATGTTAGTTCCTGTGTTTTACCTATATTGATGTTTTGTGCACTTGCGTTGTGGTGTGGCTACTGATGCATTTGAAGATGTTTCTGGTGTATTGATTTTCGCATCCTGTACGTCGTGTCCCTTTTAACCAAAAGGGTAAACCCATCGTAGTGTACCCAGTTTTCTATGTTCCCACATTGTGTTTATTTGATATGAAATTTGACTAAGATGAATATGCATTGTAATGTATCAGGATTATTGTTATAGAGTTTATTTTTAGTCATTATGTTTGGTATATTTTCTTGCGCAGAACTGTATATGTATGTCCTGGGTTTAGATTTAAAGGGGTTTAGTTATGTGCCCTCACGATATCACGGAGATAACTGATATGTATTGGTTTAATGTATATTACGGACTATTATGGTTTAAGTGATTTTCTAGTCTACATGTATGTAAGTTATAGGTTGTGTGTAGGTACGGAGTGGGAGTTAAGTGGTTTTTTATGTGCATTACTAGGTAGGTTTTTTGAACTGTGTTAAATGTAATGATATGAAATGTGCACTTGTACGTGGAGATGTAAACAATTGTTGTACCAGATTCTCAGATGTGCACGGTTGTGGTAGTAGCATGTTGGGGGGTATGAATTTGTATCATGCCGAAAGTCTTGGTTTCTTGGGGGTCATTAAACCTTGTTTCGGTTTATCTTATGTATAAGTAAGCATAAAGTTTTTGTTCCTTTTGTTTGAAGGATTTACTTATGCGATAGGGGTTTTTCTTTAGTGTGTATTATTTATGTGTTGTTTAAGTATCAATTGTTTTAGGACAGCACCTTATAATATACTTACTTTCGGTGGCTGGTCAAGGTTTCTTTTTATCCTGTTAAAGGTATCGGTTTTTTTAGATACTAATCGTAGAGTCTTTATGAGAGTATATTTCCAGATGTTTGTAAAAATTGTATAATATGTTTTTAAATAAAATATAAAAAAAAAAATCTCCTTATTTCACTAGTGCGACCCATTTCTGTGTATACGGCGAAGGCAACAAGTCCTCAGCAGTTAAAATGCAGAGGGAAATTTGAAAAAGTTTAAAGGAATGCACAAAAATTTATTCTTAAGAGGAATGGAAAGACACGTGAGGTGGGCTTAACTTGACAGTAAATGAATAAATGGTTTAAAAAAACGTAGAGGCTTGTGCAACATTGGGTATCATTATTCTGGAAACGTTTCGCCAGCCAGTGGACTGAACACATCGACTTAAAGTTGAGGGACTGATTACCTCAAACTCCTCCTCCTTTCTCTACATTGACTGAAGAAGCCATTGGCTGGCAAAACGTTTCCAAAAAAATAAGATACCCAAATGTTGCACAAGAGTTTCATGTATCAAGTTAACAGGAAAACTGAGAACGAGGGGAAACAAGATTGTATGAGATGGAATGAGGTAAACAACGACAGTGGATGCGGACTCCATACAGGGGGTTCAAAGATAAATGAGACAGTGTTCTGTCACGTCAGTCGCTAAAAAATTATTAGGCAGGACCAAGAGCTGGCCTTACAATCCCTTCCAGCAAATTCAAAACTGGTAAATGCTCCTGGATGCACAAACAGAAGGTTATGAAGATTGGAGAGGGACCAGAAAAACTGACACAGCATAAATTCGAAGGAAAGAGGCTATAGACCTCATTCAGATAGAACCTGTGAGTAAGCATAGTGCCTCCCATATCGCCAGTCTCTCGCATCAACCGAAGAATCTCTGCAGCCAGTGTTCACCTGGCATATCTGAGAGTGGTTTTCAGTAATCACAACGAGTCATACTCGTTGCTTTATGCAACATATATCAAGCCCATCTTGAAATACACAGCACCAGTACTTCTGCACTTTCTCCAGTTTCATAACCTGAGGAAGCAAGTTAAGAAACTAGAGAAAGTGCAGAAGTATGCAGCGAGGCATGATTCAGAGCCAGGGGTTATGAGCTACGAGGAAAGGCTAAAAGAATTGAAGCTATCTACCCCGGGGGATTGAAGGACCAGGAAAGAAACGATAAAAGCTCAGACGAATTGATAGGGACAGGCTGTTTAAGAGCCGGGAAACAGGTACTCGGGGGCACAGCTAGAAACTAAAGACACAGATGAGTCGCGGAGATGTCAGGAAGTATTTCATCAATCTCAAGGTTGTCGGGAAGTGGGATGACCTCTATGAAGAGGTAGGGAAGGCAGACTCCATACATAATTTTAAGAACAGATGTGATAGGGCCCACGAGGCTAGGAGAGAGTGAATCTGGCAAGCGGCAAGTTAAGTGTCTGTGCCAGGAGCGAGGACCTCGCGCGCACACACACACAAAATAAAAACAAACGAAAATCTACAAAATAAAACGATGTAATGGATAGTTTCCAATAGATCAGAATAGAATTGAGAGAGCGAGCGAGAGCAAGCAACAATGTAAACAGGTAGGATAGTTTGGCCACATCAAAGACATGTAGAGGGGAAGGAGGGGTGGTGTCAGGCCAAGTGTGACCCCCTCGCACCATGGAAACTGTCAGGTGTACACCTGGGAAGAGGGGAAAAGAGGGATTGTGGGAAGCTGATGAAGCTTGAGGGAAAGATGGGAGGGGAGGCACTGGAATCCGGGAGTGGGAATGGAAAAGAACAATAAATGTGGAAATGGAATGCTGGGGAAGACAGAGAACCCTATCGAAAAAACATTTTTTTTTTACCTCTGGAGAAGGCGCTAAACCCTCACGGCTCGTACAGCACCTGGGGAGGGGAATAGAAGGTAATCAAATTTGATCCAAGGGCGGCGAGGGTTTATCTCTAGCTCCCTGGATTAAGAGTTCTCGCCTTTTTTTTTTTTGGGGGGAGTGTGATGGTAGAGGATTTAAAGTCAAAAGATACGAATGCTGGTAAAGCGCTCTTGATCACAGAAAATGGAGCTCCCCTCCCATGCCCGTAATCAAACCGGAACTCTCGTTTCCTCCATGCACTGTGTGACCCCTGTGTGTTTACCGCTTCCCCACTAATATTATTATTATTTATATTATGAGCTGTGGTGCCACGAAGACAAAGTAGCTGTACAATAATAATAATAATAATAATTCTGGAGTATATATGTTCCTACCTACCTGGAGGGTATTCCGGGGATCAACGCCCCCGCGGCCCGGTCTATGACCAGGCCTCCTGGTGGATCAAAGCATGATCAACGAGGCTGTTACTGCTGGCCGCACGTAGTCCAACGTACGAACCACAGCTCGGCTGATCTGGAACTGACTTTAGGTATCTGTCCAGCTCCATCTTGAAGACAACCAGGGGTCTATTGGTAATTCCCATTATGGCTGGTGGGAGGCTGTTGAACAGTCTTGGGCCCCGGACACTAATTGTGTTTTCTCTTAGTGTACCAGTGGCGCCCCTACTTTTCACTGCGGGTACGTTGCATCGCCTGCCAGTCTTTGCTTCGTAGGGAGTGATTTGTGTGTCAGATTAGGGACCAGTCCCTCCAGAATCTTCCAGGTGTAGATTCTGGAAGATTCTGGAGGGACTGGTCCCTAACCTACACACACAAATCACTCCCTACGAAAGCAAAGACTTGGCAGGCGATGCAACGTACCCCCAGTGAAAAGTAGGGGCGCCACTGGTACACTAAGAGAAAACACTAAGTGTCCGGGGCCCAAGACTGTTCAACAGCCTCCCATCAGCCATAAGGGAAATTACCAAGAGTCATAGTGTGGTGTTAAGGCTTGAAAGATTTAACAGCAAAGACCGGGAGGGAAAGATGATGTGAAGGAAATGGAACAGAAAGAACGAAGGTGACGGGAATATTCTTCATTCAGCTCCTCTCCCACTTCCCTAATTTACCCCCTCACTCTACCAGCCTCTTAACCCACTTTCACTTTTCCCTAAATCTTTCCTTCCGATCACTGCCACCCCTCAATATCCACCCTTTCTCACCCACCTAATCCTTCCCTTTCCCAATTTCTCCTCTCCCACTCTTTTCCTCGCCGATTGCTCCATGACACTCACCTCTTATCCCCCACCCACTACTTTCTCTCTAAATCATCCACCTCTTCCACCTACCCCTTGCCTCTTTCCTCTCTACTACCCCATCCCATCCATTCCCTTCCCCAAAAATACTACACAAAAGGCTTTACGTATAAAAAAAATCGAAAACATGTCAAGGTAATTGTCTCTCATTAATTAGGTCATTGTTCTTGGTGTCTAATTATCGAGAGTAACGATGAGTGAGCTGTTGCAGAAGTTATCTTTTCATAAACAACAGTTGCCTCAGAGAAAACTGTCTAATATTTAGCTTTTTTTATTGGTCACAGGTGAGTTTACTCTTCTTAAACGTCTGATAAAGAATAATTACTATTTTTTCTGAGGGTAAATTGTTTATTTGTATTTGACACTCCACTTTTATCAAATAAGGTAATTTCTATAGCACACGTACCATATGAGAGAAATATATATATATATATATATATATATTATATATATATTATATTAATATATATTCAAGATAAGGTAATCGGTGATATCATTCAAACTTACCACTATGAAAAAATAAGGAATTCTATTTTATATATATATTATTATATATATATATATATATATAATGTCGTGACGAATGGGTAAACTTGCGATTTTGTCTTAAATAACAATGCAATTCTTGCCAAATAAGGCAAGTGAAAATTTGTGTATGCAATAATTTCGCAAAAAAAAAAGTATTTTATTGTGTTCGTTAATTATTAAATTATTGCAAACTTGTATAAAAAATATTTAGTTGGATTAGCTAAATTTAATTGCGCTTGTTATAATAAGGTTAGGTAAGATTCCTAAGGTTCTTTTGGTACAAAATCATTAATTTTTTATATTAACGTAAATTATAAAAATATATCTTTAAATGTATAGCACTTAATTTTAAACGAGTTTTTGCTAACTGACCAGTTTTACTTATTCGGACAAGATATATATATATATATATATATATATATATATATATATATATATATATATATATATAATATATATATATATATATATATATATATATCTAACAGTTGAAGCATCTTACAAAAATGATGGCACCTTTTGGGTGTAGATGATAATTTACCACTTTATTAACATAGTTCATAAACTTAGTTCTTGAATCACTGAATTTTTGTTGATAACTTGCAAATGCATCTTCTGGACACCTTCAAACTTAGCGCTGGTGTCTTTCGCTTAAATGAAATTTTGCATTAATTTTAAGTTTTGTAAGATTGAATTTTCTAAATTTATTAAGGAAATCATTTTGCCTGCAATTTCTAGATCATCTTCTATTTCTTCAGTGATGATAAACTGCGTTAGAAACTTATGCCGCACTCTGTACTTTTCCTTTTGAATGCAGTGAGGCAGCTTGTGTGAGGCGGAGATTCCTTTCTCAGATCACCCAGCGACCGAAAGAGGTGTGTGCACGCGCGCGCGCATGCTTGCGTGCGTATGGGCGTATATGTGTGCGTGCGTGTTCGAACAGATTTTCAGAGAGGTAATTACGCAGGCTTACGTAGGCCAAACAGCTATCAACTTAGAGCAAAGCGATTGGCTGGCTAATTAGGTGAACAAAGATTATTCACTGCTAATGAGTAGATTAATGACAACAGGAAAACCCATGCTCCATAATTACTCGCTATTAAATATTGCTTCGACGAGGTATAATGCGATTATATTCAATGATACGGCGCACTGCAAATTATAATTATACTTGGCAGCAGCCACCGTGTTGGGGGTTATATAGTGGCTTGGGAATGATAGGTGATCAGGTTTGTTCCTAGGAAAGGGAAGGTCGCTCCAATTCATTGGATTAAGAACCCTTCAGCACCAAAGACCGTCCCTACCCCTTTCCCACCCTTCCCTACCCACCCCTTGAAGGGAACACCTGGAAAGCGGAATCAAATTTCGTTATTTTTTTTTATAGCTCGATTCCTGGGGCACACACACACACACACACACACACACACACACATTTATTTTTTTTTATTGCCGGAGCAAAAGATTTTATGCTCGTGGTCTTCCTTCTGATATAAATTTAAATGTATAAGAATTTTTTTTAAAAAGGACATAATTTTAAATAAGTTCTTGCTAATTGACCTGTTTTACCTATTCGGCACGAATATTATTTATATATATATATATATATATATATATATATATATATATGTCGTGCCGATTAGGTAAAACTGGTCAATTAGCAAGAACTCATCTAAAATTAAGTCCTTTCTAAAATTTTCTCTTATACGTTTAAAGATGTATTTTTTTTCATTTATGTTAATGTAAAAATTTATAATTTTGTACCAAGAGAAACTTTGAAAACCTACCTAACCTTATTATAACAAGCGCAATTTAATTTAGCCTAACCCAACTAAATATATTTTAGATACGTTAACATTAATTTAATAATAAACAAACACAATGAAATATATTTTTTTCGTTATGTTCAGAATGATTTTGGTGAAATTATTGCATACACAAATTTTCACTTGTCTTATATGGCAAGGTGAGCGTTGCTATTTAAGCCAAAATCGCAAGTTTTACCTAATCGGCACGACATATATATATATATACATATATATATATATATACATATTATATATATACGAAAGCGCTTGGAATTCCTCTATTTTTTCATAGTGGTTGTCTTGCATATTTTGATATCACCTGTTTACTGTGATCTTTTTGCATATATATATATATATATATATATATATATATATATATATATATATATATATATATATACTAGAGTTTGTCTCGCTAAGTGGTACAGTGTAAGATATAGAAATTACCTTATTTGAGGAAAGTGGAGTGCCAAATATAAATAAACAATTTGCCCTCAGAAAAAGTAGTAGTTTTTCTTTATTAGACGTTTAAGAAAAGTAAACAAATCACCTGGAGAACCAAAATAAAACAAGCTAAATATTAGACAATTTTTCTCTGAGGCAACTGTTGTTTATGACAAGATAACTTCTGCAACAGGTCACTCATCGTTACTCTAGACATAATTAGACACCGACAACAATGACCTAATTAATGAGACAATTACCTTGACATGTTTTAGATTTTTTTATATGTAAAGGCTTTTGTGTAGTATTTTTTTTTTATTTTTCCAATATAGTTCGTACTGTTTCATCGCTGATTTCCTTCGAGCCTTGACTGTACTTACCTCGATGAAGTGACGTGATAAATGAAATAACTGTCGTGACACAGATGACTGTGGCGACACAGATGAGGACTGTGGCGACACAGAGGACTGTGGCGACACAGAGGACTGTGGCGAAATGGCACAGGGGTGGGACGAACTGGGAGGACTGTCGTGACACAGATGACTGGCGACACAGAGGACTGTCGTGGCACAGAGGACTGTGGCGACACAGAGGACTGTCGTGGCACAGAGGACTGTGGCGACACAGAGGACTGTCGTGGCACAGAGGACTGTGGCGACAGAGAGGACTGTCGTGGCACAGAGGACTGTGGCGACACAGATCACTCTCGTGATATTACTGAACTGATGTGACATAAGTCACATCTTTCTATGAAGCTATAAAGTGTTTGATCCTCCACTATCTCACTTGTTTGTTCCAATTCTCTACTTCTCTGAAGTTGATCTTTAAGTCCTAGGAGAGAGAGAGAGAGAGAGAGAGAGAGAGAGAGAGAGAGAGTTGAATCTTCTCTGATGTAAGACTGTTTCCCGACGTCTGAGACTCGTTTTAACTATTCAGTTTTCACCTATTAATTATTATGCTAAAACAGTTTGTTTACTTGCCCATTTATGTGATTATTTTTGATGTAGTGATGGTGTCTCCTCTGATCTTCTAACATTGTGAGCTCTGGTTCTTGTGGTCATTTTTCTGCTAACCATTCTCAGCTCACTTTCTCATCTCTCTTTCTCAGCTCACTTTCTCATCTCTCTTTCTCAGCTCACTTTCTCATGTCTCTTTCTCAGCTCACTTTCTCATCTCTTCTCAGCTCACTTTCTCATCTCTCTTTCTCAGCTCACTTTCTCATCTCTCTTTCTCAGCTCACTTTCTCATCTCTCTTTCTCAGCTCACTTTCTCATCTCTCTTTCTCAGCTCACTTTTTCAGGTCAGATTCCACGCATAGCCTGTTAGTTTTAGGACTGGCTTGCCACGGGTTCTAACCCCCAACACTGTTCAGCGAATGCTACAAACCTTCATGGCTTTTCCGTCCTTCTCTGTCTTATTAAGAGTGGGCATCACGCAGGTTCCGTGTACTCGAGGCTTCCTCGAAGAAACATTCGGGAAATTCAAATTGCTTCCTCGTTTAGGTACCTGAATACCACACTTTTTTTTTTTTTTTGCTAGTTTGGTAACTGACGAATAACTATTTTAATATTGTAATAATTACCGACAATATGTTAGGTAAAAGGACACAAGTGCAAGTAATGAGACTTTTTATTGTTACCTGGAGAGCGAAACGTTGCCATAATAAAATGTCACGTTAGTCGCACTTGTGTCGTTATTACCTAATATATTTTAAAAATTGCATTCTAAGACCCTTTTATTACACAAGAATAGAGCAATATATATATATATATATATATATATATATATATATATATATATATATATATATATATATCAAGGACCACAGGGCGACCAGCTTCCTGTTTCAGAGACTCAGTGTTGCGATCCAGAGGGGAAATGCCTGCAGTATTCTGGGCACGCGGCCCACTGCCGGGGAGTTGGACGAAGTATTTGACATGTAGCTCTGAGTTGTTATCTATGTTGTTTTACTCCCCATTGTATTTTGTATTTTGTCTTGAAATAAAGTTTGTATAAAAAAAAAAAAAAAAGATGGGGTAGTAGGGGAAGTGGAATATTCAAATGGCTTCAGAAAGAAATCTAAATATTCTTCCTTGAAGTCTTTTTATCCACTTCTCCGAGGCAATGGGTCCCACAATTGACACTAGAGGTGGACCCCATCCTATATATATATATATATATATATTCTATAATATATATATATATATAATATTATATATATATATAATACATTTTATAACAAAAGTCTATAATATGAATAATTAAGACATACAATACCACTCAGATTAACTCGCATACAAACATACAGTTCCACTCAGATTAACTTGCATACAAACATACAATACCACTCAGATTAACTTGCATACAAACGTACAATACCACTCAGATTAACTGCATACAAACATACAATACCACTCAGATTAACTCGCATACAACATACAGTACCACCTAAATTAAAAAAAAAAAAAATATATATATATGCAGAGGTAAATTAATGCAAGCACTGTATTTCTGGCAGGTGTTTTTAGAGGGGAAGTACAAACATTCAAATAAATTAACATTCTCATTGTCAAACTTAATCTCGCACAATGTTTTTTTCCAAAGGAACCCTCGAAAAAAAACGTAAATTGCATAGTTCTGTTAAGAAACATCAAAGGAAATGCAAGATTAGAATATTTAGAAATAAGACGGAGAATTTTGTGTCAGTATAGGAAATTGTCACTTTACGGAAGAGATTTAATAATGTTGATCCCTCGAGTAAGAAATAAGAAACAAGAGCCTTATTCCTCGACTTGAAACAAGAGCCTAATTCCACGACTTGGAAAAACAACGGGGAAATAAGATAAAAGTGGAACGTTGATGATATATTACCAGCGTCCTGCTCCAGCGAGACCTTAGATCTCGTGAAAATTTTAATGATAGCTCAGTAATTTACAGAAAGATCGACTTGGAGAATTTCGTAATATTAACACGTGTTTAAAGGAGGAAGTTCCTGTTAAGTTTCATTTTTTTTTTTTGCGAACTCTTGAGACGCCAGCTGAGTCGTGGGGTGAGCCAGGCTGCCAGAGGAGTGTACATCTTGCTATTGGTGCACGGTGCAGCGCTGTATGGCCCTGGTGGGTTTAGCGCTTAGTTATAATTATAATAATAATATTGGTGGACGGAGGATCGAGCCTCTATGCTCCACTCAGTGATCCACACGAGCTTAGCGCTTTACATATCAATGACAGTCAACTGTGTCTTGGGATCTGATTCAATAATTTTTTTAAGATCTTATGTAAGGGTCATTTCTGCCCCACAATCGTACTTGCTGGTATGGCTTTGTATTCAAGTATCCCCGAAGATTTTTTTTTATAACTGGAAAACGCTTCATCCGATCGGCTTCAAATTTTCAATATTGCTATACTGTAACTAGGGAAAGGGTCCTGAAACTATTGGCATTTGCATGTCCAGTATGGCCAGTGTTGAATAGACTATTTCAAGTTTTAGGTTCGGTGGGGTAACCTGAAAAAGCCTCTTCTGATCACCTTCAAAGTCTCAATTTTATTTTTAAAATGACGATGTCGGGAGCTGACGATGTCGGGAGCTGACGATGTCAGAAGCTGACAGTCACAACTTGTAAACTTAACTAAGTAATTACAACAAGATAATTACAAGACACCCTCCCCCTCCCTCCACTCCCTTTACTCCCTCCACTCCCTTTACTCCCTCCACTCTCTTACTCCCTCCCCTCCCTTACTCCCTCCCATACCTCCACTCCCTTACTCCCTCCCCTACCTCCACTCCCTTACTCCCTCCCCCTCACTCCTTACTCCCTCCCCTCCCTCCACATCCTTACCTCCTCTCCCTTACCCCCACCATCCCTCTCCGTTACCCTCTTCACTTTTACCTCCTTCCCCACCCTCCATTCCTCCCCCTTTCCTACCTCCCTTCATCTCTCCCTCCCTCCCATACTCCCCTTCCATTCCCCTATTCCTTCCCCTTCCCTTCTTCCCTCCCTCCCCCTCCCTCGGGGCCAGAGGGACAGAAGGCGACTCTCCAGCGGCAATTAGCGTACAATGGAACCCCCTTCCTCCTCCCCCTCCTCCCCGGTAAGGGCCCATCAACCCCCTGGTGGGATCTCTGCCCTAGGGGGGAAACCCCCGACGGGCGGGGGGGAGGGGGCACATCCAGCCCTACCTGGTAATTACCATACTAATTGGTAATTCCAACTGTTTTCAACAGGAGAGTCGAATTTCTTCCCCCCATCTCCCCAGCTATACCTCTTCCCCCTACCCCCCTACCTACTCCCCTTCCCCTACCTCCCTACCTACTCCCCTTCCCCTACCTCCCTCTCTTCCCCCTACCCCCCTACCTACCCCTGTTCCTCCTACCTCCCTCTCTTCCTCCTACCTCCCTCTCTTCCTCCTACCTCCCTCTCTTCCTCCTACCTCCCTCTCTTCCTCCTACCTCCCTCTCTTCCTCCTACCTCCCTCTCTTCCTCCTACCTCCCCCTCTTCCTCCTACTTCCCCCTCTTCCCCTACCTCTCCCTTCCTCCCGATACCTTCCCCTTCCTCCCCCTCCCAGTTTTCCATTCACCACGCTACTCTGATCCCCCTCCTCCACTCCTCTTCTTCCTTCCCTTTGTCCTCCCCTCCCCTTATCCTCCACGTTTGCCTAATCCCTCTTCCACTTCCTCCCCTCCCCACTCCTCCTTACCCACATTTTCTCTTCCTCTTTGCGGTGCCTCTGTTCACTTATCAGTAAATAGGAGCGGTGTTACTAGCCTTGCTACTGCTGCCTTTGTTCACCTGGCAGTAAATAGGCACCTGCGTGTTAGCCGAGTGTTGTGGGTGGCATCTGAATAACTGAGGTATGATAACAGGTGAGACTGGATAATTGAGGCAGGATAAAAGTCGAGGCAGGTAGTGGTAAACAGAGTTAAATCGGAAGGTGCCATAGTGAAGAGCTCTGTTCCACAAGGCACAGTGCTCGCCCCCATCCTGCTCCTCATCCTCATATCAGACATAGACAGAGACGTAAACCATAGCACCGTGTCATCCTTTGCAGACGATACTAGGATCTGCATGAGTGTCATCTATTGGGGACACGGCAAATCTCCAAGAATATATAAACCAAGTTTTCCAATGGATACGGAGTGTTCAATGAAGACAAATTCCATCTAGTCCGTTATGAAAAAACTGGAGGAAATAAAAGCCAGAACTGAGTATACTACAAACTATAATCACACAATAGAGCGGAAAAGTAATGTGAAGGACCTGGGAGTGGTAATGTCTGAGGATCTCACCTTCAAGGATCACAACAATGCCACTATCACATCTGCGAGGAAAAATGATAGGATGGATAATGAGAACATTTTAAACAAGAGACGCCAAGCAAATGATGATCCTTTTTAAATCACTTGTTCTCTCTAGGCTGGAATACTGCTGTATATTAACATCTCTATTCAAGGCAGGTGAAATTGCAGATCTAGAGAATGTACAGAGAACGTTTACTGCACATATAAGTTCCATCAAACACCTTAACTACGGGTAACGCTTGAAAGCACTTGACTTGTACTCCCTGGAACGCAGGCGGGAGAGATACATCGTAATCTACACCTGGAAATCCTAAAGGGACTGGTCCCTAATCTGCACACATAAATCACTCCCTACGAAAGCAAAACACTTGGCAGGCGATGCAACATACACCCAATGAAAAGTAGGGGCGCCATTGGTACACTAAGAGAAAACAGTAAGTGTCCGGGGCCCAAGACTGTTCAACAGCCTCCCACCAGCCGTAAGGGGAATTACCAATAGACTCCTGGTTGTCTTCAAGAGGGAGTTGAACAGATACCTAAAGTCAGTGCCGGATCAGCCGGGCTGTGGATAGTACGTTGGACTACGTGCGGCCAGCAGTAACAGCCTAGTTGATCAGGCCCTGAATTACCGGGACTCCCGGTCATGGACCGGGCCGCTGGGGCGTTGATCCACGGAATGCCCTCCAGGTAGTTCCAGGCAGGATAAGAGTCGAGGCAGGATAAGAGCTTATAAGAGCTGTTACCCTGAAAATCCAGAGGAACTTAAAAGTAATTAATCATATTTGGGGCCAAACCTTGATGCGCAGGAAACATGTTTAGTGTCACAATGGACCATTATGCCCCTAAACTCCCTCTAGTCCGGCCAGCATATACGAGGGGTAACCCGGCCAGTCCCTGGCCACATCCAGCGCGCTTAACCTCACTGATCCAGCAGGTCAAGCGCGAGCCTCACGGTTAGGTAATAGCATTATCGCTTATTACTCAAATATTTATATTTTGAGTTTGCTGGAAATTTAAAGTAATATTGGGAAAACAAATTCCGCTGAGTTAATGATCCTTTCAAGTCAAACAAAAAATACGAAACATCGTAGCAAGAATAGTGAGAAACAAAGACAACGACGACAACAACAGTAAACTAAGTATATAACAAAAATACCGAGAAACAAAAGACGACGACAAAAACAATACTACCAAACAAAAAGTATCATAGCAAAAATAATGAGAAATAAAATACAACATGAACGGCAACAAAAACAGACATAGGAACTTTAATGAGAAGCAGAACAAAACAACAATAACAAACAACAACAAACAGAGAATCAAAACAACAACAATAATAATAATAACTAACAATAATATCATTGTTTCTCGTCTTAACCATCACACTAACAACCCCATTCAAGGGGGTGAAACTGCGGATCTGCAGAATGTACAAAGAACCTTGAGTGTGAGAAATGATTTTGAAAACTGACAGGTTGAAGATGAGACACTTGTGCAACATTTGGAAATCTTTATTGAGGATTCGTTTGGCCAGCCAGTGGCTTCATCAGTCCAATACAAAGAAGAACGGTGGAAAAAGAGGGGTGGTTTGAGGTAATCAGTCCCTCAGTCTGGAGTCGATGGACTGAACACATCGACTCCAGCCTGAGGGACTGATTACCTCAAACTTCTCTTTTTCTACCGTTCTTCTTTGTATTGGACTGATGAAGCCAGTGTGTGTGGCCAAACATTTTCTCAGTAAAGATTCCCAAATGTTGCACAAGTGCCTCATTCTTCCACAAACAACCTTCAATGCACGTATTTAGTCAGACATCTTAATTACTGGGAATGTTTGAAGTCTCTTGACGTGTACTCCCTTGAAGGCAGGCGAGAAAGATGCATCATAGTTTACACCTGGAAAATCCTAGAATGACTAGTCCCAAATCTGCACACACAAATCACTCCGTACGAAAGCAAAAGACTGGCAGACGATGCAACATACCTCCAATGAAAAGCAGGGGCGCCGTGAGTACACTAAGAGAAAACAAAATCAGTGTTTGGGGCGCAAGACTGTTCAGCAGCCTCCTATCATACATAAGGAGGATTGCCAATAGACCCCTGGATGTATTCAAGAGGGAACTGAACAGAAACCTAAAGTCAGTGCAAGATCAGCCGGGCTGTGGTTCGTACGTTGGATTGCGTGCGGCTAGCAGTAACAGCCTGGTTGATCAGGCCCTGACCCACCGGGAGGCCTGGTCGACGTTCGGGCCGCGGGGGGCGTTGACCCCCGGAACATCCTCCGGGTAAACATATTATGAATTTAATTACAAATAATACAACCCAGAGCAAAATGTTTTTATTACACCGAAACAAAAAAATAAAATAAAATAGGAAAATAAAACTACAAAACAAACTAAACATTAGAAAACAAAATATTCCATCAACTCTCCAAGTATTTCAACAACACAAGATATTACATTAACACAAAAGATTTCAGGCAGAGAGAAATACAGTGTTTCTGTGAGCGTATATACGCTGAGAGTTCATTTTAATTCTTATTTTACTAATTAAAGTTTTCTTGTCTGGTTACGTGAAGCCTTTAATGAAGCTAATGTGAAAGATAGGCTTTAAACCCCATTAACCACATCCAACCAATATTACAGGATGTACAGTAACCTCTCTTATATAGTGTGATTTTTTTTTTTTTTGAAAGGCGATTAAAAGAGCGCATCGAAAATTGAATATCATATAAAAGGGCTTTCATAATATGACCCGTACCATTTTACATCAACTTTTCTTCAATTTCATTTGCAAAAAAAAAAAAAATGGAACTATATAGAATAGTTTTGCAAGAGAGAGGTTTACGGTATTTCAACGGAATAAAACGGAATAAAAATTTCCTTGTTCGGTGGTGGGGAAAAAAATGTTAGGTGCTGCCTTAATGACCTCGTGTACCGCTAGTCCTTAAAAAAAAAAAAGCTCTATTAAGGAATCAACACAAAATATTCCAAGCCGAACAAAATATTTCAGAACAAAAATATTACAAAGGGAACTACTACAAAACAAAAATATTACAAAGGGAAATACTACAAAACAAAAATACTGCAGAAGGAAATATTACAAAACAAAAATATTACAAAGGGAACTACTACAAAACAAAAATACTGCAGAAGGAAATATTACAAAACAAAAATATTACAAAAGGAAATATTACAAACGCAAAATATTACAAACAACTCAAAATATTTCGATGCCAAAGTATCACATCAACAGAAAATTTTCCAGCAGAGAGAGCGGAGAGGTGCTCAGTGAGGCAGTAAAGTGGTGCTCTTTTCAGCGCTGCCTGTTAATTAAAATGCTCAATGAATCGATCTTTTGATGTATTTAATTATGACTTTATATTAGCAAATTAATGTTTATTTGCCCATGTGTAATTAATATCCCCGGCCAGTGTTTTTTTTTTTCTTTCTTTTTTCCCCCCGAACCATGAAATGTTACAACAAAGTTGATTTTGCTTTGTGTTCCTTGCAAATCAACTGCAGCTAGAGTGATCGCGTAGTTATTTAAAATTTTGCTTGTAAATCCGTCTGGAATTATTTGTCAATTTCATTTCGGTAGATTAACAATTTAGTATGATAAAGATTTACACAGTGCGTGTCGAGCAGCTTCCAGCGGCTCACTGCGAGGTAAGTACGAGAACCGAGGTAAATGTGCTGAGAGACTTAAGATACTCTTATCAACCTAAGTAGAGAGGAGGACCATGGGAGAAACATGCTCAATACATACAAAATACTAAAGTGGCTAGATACAGTGAAGGAGGATATGCTATCTGAGACGAGAGCAGGTGAGCAAGTGGAATGCACCTGACGAGAAAGTGGCGGAGACAAAAAACTAGACACGGTGTCAAGAGCAGGTATGATCCGGCCCAAGAGGCCAGGAATCAGTCACTCTGGCTGATAGAAATGAGCTGCTGTGTCGTTTACTTCTTGTCGGAAAATATATTTTCCAAAGACGATAATAATGCCAAGTGTTACCCAGTGGTACCAATGATACCAATGGGGATTACTATATCTTACAGGTACAATAACACCCTCAGTAGATCCCAAGTCAAATTTGAACATAGGGACAACGTTGATTAATTTCTCATTTTCTCTCTCATGCGAAGAAATATTAATACTGGAAAACAGATAAAAGTTTGAATATTTGTGCGCATGAACAAAAAAAAAAAGGGGTGGGGGAGGAGGGAGGATTTGAAAACGTACAGATGTAGAAGCACTGTCATGTTTGGAGTCGGGACCGCAATATTGATTTCGACAATTGCTAACTGGTGTGTGACTCTGAAAATTACATTATAAAACAGATGGTTATTTTAAAATAATTTTGTGTCAGTTCCAAACTTTAATTTATCTGAAGATAATATAATTTCAGTACTGTAACAACAATATACATATATCCTCACTAACTCTGGGTTTGAATTAGCTACATTCTTTCAGCACTGTATTAATGTTGTATCAACATTGTTTTAATGTATCTATTAACGTTGAATCGGCATTTTTATCGACATTGTGTATACATTGTACACACAGTATTATTGTTATTATAAGGTATCCCCGAGGGAGCACCTTCATGAGGTTACCTCACTGTTTTTCTTCCTTTAACTAGTTGAGTTTATTTCGCTCGTAACTCGAAAACGCCTCATTTGATCGACTTCAAATTTTCAACACTTGTGTACGGTAACGAGGACCAAGTTCTTGGAACAATTGACATGTTC
This sequence comes from Cherax destructor, assembly GCA_009830355.1. Lineage (NCBI taxonomy): Eukaryota > Metazoa > Arthropoda > Malacostraca > Decapoda > Parastacidae > Cherax > Cherax destructor. The sequence goes on along the minus strand of WNWK01000862.1, from coordinate 178,909 downwards.
ACAATCCCTTTTTGTATTAATTTTGAGTAGTGTGGCTGCCAATAAGCCATTTTCGCCAATTGTATCATATTGGATTTTTTTCCAAAATTAGAATCAAATATTTCTTACAGGATTCTAGAGAATTTGAAATAGAATTAAAAAGAAAAGTTTGCGAAAAAAAGGGGAATTGAGTTGGTTTTAAGTTGAACGAGGAGAGACTATACTATTTTTGGCAACATTCTCAGCAACGTTTTCGTTTGCTTTCTTTCAAATTTTCGTATATTACTCGAGATAACCTTATTCAATCGGCTTCAAATTTTTAACGCTTGTGAGCAAGATTCTTGGGACTATCTGTACGAGCGGATGTTCGAATGCATAATGCAACATAATGCAACATAATGCAACATTGGACACTCCCAGAATTTTGTTTCTGTGTGACAGGTGGAGACAGACTCCTCTGATCACTTTCAATATTTCAACATTGGTTTATCTTACTTTTTGTACTATTTTGTCTTGATGTTGGTGAGGGGCTTATAATCCAAGGTAGTGGATTTATTATTCCCCCCTTGCTCGAATCGAATTTGAATGCCTCCCATTTCACTGGCGCTATATGACCCTATGAGTTTAGCTCTTTCCTCTGAATTAAAAAAATAACAATTGTGAAGTGGATGGTTCGCTTCAGGGGTTTATGCTGTATAGACACAAATGTTCTGTGACATAGTGAAGAATGTATCTTCCAGCTTCAAATATTTAGTGCTAAATAACAAAAAAAGGCACAATACCGTGACTGGAACAATACACAAATAACCCGCACATAGAAGAGAGGAGCTTACGACGACGTTTCGGTCCGACTTGGACCATTTACAAAGTCACACTAACACGAAGAACAGGTAGAAGGGGTATTTATAGGCAGCAGAGGAAACAATCTCTTGACAGGTTGTGTAAGTTATAATGCTCCAGTTTTATTAATCAATTTTTTTTCTTTGTGAAATCATTGAAGAAAATCTTGTCTGACCAGAAATAAGTCTGTGATTTGGTTATCTTAGGGAATATCATTAATGTTCTTTCATGTGACTCTAACATTTGTGTGCCATAGAAACCATTGTTAAACACTTGTATGTCATGTAAACTAGGCTTATAAAAAGCTTACTTTCTTAAAAGCTGGTCAGTCTTACTTAGAGAAAAGTTTGCATTGATTTTGTCCTGTGTATGGTCCAAGTTGTATTTTTTTTTTTTAAGAAACTGGAAAAATTAAAATACTGCTTTACATGTGATATATTCTGAGTGTCGGATTTGATTAACTTAAACCCTTCTAAGTTGATAACTTAGTGATACAACTAATGAGCGACTTCAAGCTTAATGTGCTTTTGAATTTTTGTGATATTGCCCTTTTTGGTTTCTCCGAATTTTTTTATTTAGATCTTGTCTGTGTAATATCCTGAATTACCAAATATATTTTGATATTAATTTCCATATGATTTCTTGTGAAGGCCTCTTCTGATTACCTTACAAATCTTCAACACTAATATTCAACTGCATCAACTTATGCCGCACTCTGCACTATTCTAATCGCATACATTGAGTCCCAAGGGGCTGGGGTTATGGAATACGGGGATACATTTCTCGGATCATGAAGCGAACGAACTTCATCCGGTTATTATAATTATTTATTTTTATTATGTCCTTCCATCATCACACACCACATTATTTTCTTCTACCTACCTACTCCTGTCCTCTCACTATAAACATTCCACTGTTTCTCACTCCCTCCCTTCTCAGGTCTTACTGTCTTTTAAATTGCCTCTTGTTTACCTCTCCTCTGTTCTCCTCTTCCACATCGTCTTCCTTTCATTTCTTCCCCCGTCTTTTTTTACTCTTCTTGCTATTCCTTCTCCTCCTCCTTCCCCTTATCACCTTTATCTTTCTCTAACTCCTCCATCTCGTTTTTCCCCTCGCTCCTTCCCCCCTCCCCCCCGCTCTCCAACGTTGGTCATTACCTGTGTACGTCTGTACGCAGGGGCTCCCAAGGGAGGCCTAGTGATTAATAGGCTGGAAATAAGGTCCAATGATACTGTAAGGTCGATTTTATGACCGGTCTTGTTTCTCTCCCCACGTAACAAAGGGGAGAGGGGAGGATAGGTAGTAAAGTTATTTTTCCTAGCGTGAGGGAAGGATATGACAAAACGTTGAAGAAGCAACTAGAGCGAAGGAAGGATATAGAACCATGTTGAAGAAACTAGAGGGAAGGATATAACACATTGAGAAAGTAACTAGAGGGAGGATGGGTGTAGCAGCACATTAAGGAAGTAACTAGAGTGAGGAAGGGATGCACTTACAGTAAATATAACACCATGTTCAAATACACACCTTTAAGTGGAGGCCAGGTCAGGTTTGGTTAGGTTAGGTTAGGTTAGGTTAGGTTAGGTCAGATTAGGTTAGGTCAGGTCAGGTTAGGAGGACGAAACAATATATTGGTGCCGAGATGCCCGGGCTTTGACACGAATCAGTTAGGAGGAGCAAGCCAGAATAATTTTTGTCTTCCCCTTGTTATATAAAATATCACTCTCGCCCTTTGCCACCTCCCTTTCTCCCTTTGTCGCCTATGTGATCCTACCCCCCCTTAATGGGTCAGATAAGTCAAATTTACTTGTGCAAATTGTTTTAAATAACTCCCACAGTGGAACAAATAATTTTGACCTTTTTCACTAAATTACTCCACAGTAAAGAACATAAAGGCAGAACACCGTGACTGGAACAACACCGTGACTGGAACAATACACAAATAATCCGCACATAGGAGACGGAAGCTGACAACGACGTTTCGGCCCAATTTGGATCATTTACAAGTGACTAGTAAATGATTCAAGTCGGATGCAACGTCGTCGTAAGCTCCTCTCTCTGCAATGTGCGGGTTATTTGTGTATTATTCCCAAGTAATTGCCACAGAAAATTAGTCACCTTTGTGGGCCAGAAGTTCACCCCTCTCCCCCCCCCTTCTCTTTGTGGCTCAGAGACTCATCCGCTGCCTGGCTCAAAATATTACCCCGGCTGACTCAAAGGGAGCAAATTGGCTGTTAGCTGCATGTTGGGTAGATGGCTCGTTCTGGCCGCCCGCTACCTCATTAGAGCAACGTTCATACAGTCCAGGTTCATCTTAACCATTGTTAGGTATCCCCGAGAGGGGGACCCTCAGTGTTTGTTAGGTATCCCCGAGAGGGGGACCCTCGGTGTTTGTTAGGTATCCCCGAGAGGGGGACCCTCAGTGTTTCTGATTTTTGTTCTTCCTCCTACTTTTCGATTTTGTTTCGCTCATAACTCGAAACCCTTTGTTAAATTTTGAACGCTTGTGTACGGAAATGGCGTATGCAGGTATACCCTGAAGCCATTCACGGCAGCCTGGAATATCTAAGATAACTTCCAAAACGTAATAACTTCCAAAACACTCGGCTGTGTAGCTTCAAGAGTTCAGACAAGGTGCATTCTAATTAGACAACGGCGAAGAGTGAAATTAAAGACGGATGGTTGAAGATTTTGTGTAAAATTGTAAAAAAAAAAAGATTCTCGTTTATTCATCATGATCGAAATACTTTAAATATTAAATGACGTAATGGTTGATTTCACCATTTTGTGCTTAAATTTGTGTGGAAATTTTATTCCCGTTTAATCATAATGATCAAAATATATTAAATATTTAATGTCCTCAATATTTAACGGCAGATGAATCTTACGACCAGGATATTACCCATTCAACTAAATTTTCTGTGTGGGGAAATTTGCCAGTGCAATTAATATTTTTTTAACATGGAATCATTGATTTTTTTTATTTTGAGATTTTGCCGCCGAAGTGGCTGGTCATTGTGCACCTCACATCCATCCCGTGGAGGGCAGCGCAAGAACATATGGATACACAAAAGTACTAGGGACTAGTCCCCCAAGAGGGTTAACAACAATGCTTCTGAATTTATATCTACAATTGGCTTACCTTTGTAAGCAAAGTTAGTATATTTACATATGTTTGATATCTTATTTTCGGTAATAAAATATCTTGATAATAAGTTATACTGTATCTCTGTGTTCCTCAATAGGTGAACAATTAAGCACATAGTGTCGAAGAAGGTGACTGTAAAGCTGACCACATACTTAGTATTTAGTTTAATCATCTGTGTGTCAAACTGCCAGAAATACTTGTAACCAAGCCTAAGCCTGGCTACTACATCATCAGTCTGTTCATATTGCAAGTTGCTCCATAAACATACTTTTCTACGTTCATGTTATAGTGGATGATAGATCTACTCAGGCTTCTGACTGCTTTCCTGTGTAATTCACTTTCATTATTTACGTACTTCTCTCCTAATATTACAAAACACAGACGAACCAAAGTTGTACACTACATTTTCTTTCATTGTTCTTTCTTTTTCTAACTTGTCAACATTATCATAAGGAGTAATTCAGCTTGAGAAAGAATCCATTGAAATTGAACATTAATTCCTCTTTTTTTTCGGATTTTTGAGTATCTATAGATAGCTTCTCCAATGAGCATGTTAGTCGAAATGCGAGTCAAGAGCCTTCATTGTTGATATTAATTATCTTTAGTGCCATTAGGATGGCAAACAAATAAGTTTTGCTGTGTAGACGCCCATTCGTTAATTCTTGTGTCTAAATCAACATAGTTGCTATCGTTGTTAACTAGAGAGGATCAACAAGAGCAGATGCAGCCCTGTCAATAGATTCCTCCGTAGATCCATCAGTATATATATAATTTTTGATACTGTATATTATTACCAGCAGTTAAGGGAGAAATTTCCTCTTAAGCAACTGCCTTTGCAAGTGATTAAAGGAATACATTAGTAGTGTTGATATTCCTGGGATGGGCTTGCAAATATGCAACAATAGACGAATACAAGTTAAATAGACGAGGTGAAATGCTCCTTGTCTACTGCCATACAACTGGATTAACTTAAAATCACATAATCAGTTTTTTTCATATACGGTTGTAGAGAATTCTAAAAGTAATAAAAGTACAAAGAAAAAAACGAAAAATATTGCAAAAATTGCGTTTTTATCATTTTTTTAATGTCCTTAGTTGCATGAACCTTTAAATACTGCACGGCATGATGCCAGAGCCGTCCATCTGTCAGCTGCAGTTTTCTCATTTCATCTAGGGTTTTTTGTTTATAACTTCAGAACGCTTTATCCAGTTGGTATCAAATTTCAAACTCTGGTCAACTATTACCAGGCGACAGTACGTAGAGCAGTTGATATGTGCAGATGCTCTTTCCTCAGTTTTACTATGTACAGACGATTCCCTCAATTGATTTCCATGCAATTGCTTTAAATATCCTCTTTTGATCGGCTTCACAATTTTAGGCATCGCTGAGTATTACAAATAAAAGAAGCATTTGTAACAAACGACTGTTTGGGATACTAAGTAAAATCTCATTTTTCAGATTTTTATTATATTAAATATATATTATTAATATAAAAGCATATAATCTGAATAAAAACATATAATCTATTAATCTGTGTAAAAACCTATTTACACAAAATCACAGTACAAGATAAAAGTCACAAGTAAAATCAAGTATTCGGTGTAGTGTCAAGTCGCTGCCATCTTCTAGTGTCACGCAGGACACTACCACACCTTGTCATAATACTTCTTTGTCTTATGGCACGCCTTCTCACGGGGTCCCATGACACCCGTTCTCTGTGTCACATGACACGCCCCCGGTGTCACCCGACACGCCTTCTCTTCTGTGTCACACGACACCCTTCTCTCTGTGCCCATAAGACACCTTCCTTGCATCATGAACCCATCTCTAATAAAACCTTTTCACCGCGTTATGACACACCCCAAATACACGACTCAACCTGTGTCGTGCCATCGTCACAAACTCTGACTGACTACACCACTAAATACCTGACACCACATAGTGTCACACAAGACACCACCTGTTACCAGTGTCACACAAGACACCACCTGTTACCAGTGTCACACAAGACACCACCTGTTACCAGTGTCACACAAGACACCACCTGTTACCAGTGTCACACAAGACACCACCTGTTACCAGTGTCACACAAGACACCACCTGTTACCAGTGTCACACAAGACACCACCTGTTACCAGTGTCACACAAGACACCACCTGTTACCAGTGTCACACAAGACACCACCTGTTACCAGTGTCACACAAGACACCACCTGTTACCAGTGTCACACAAGACACCACCTGTTACCAGTGTCACACAAGACACCACCTGTTACCAGTGTCACACAAGACACCACCTGTTACCAGTGTCACACAAGACACCACCTGTTACCAGTGTCACACAAGACACCACCTGTTACCAGTGTCACACAAGACACCACCTGTTACCAGTGTCACACAAGACACCACCTGTTACCAGTGTCACACAAGACACCACCTGTTACCAGTGTCACACAAGACACCACCTGTTACCAGTGTCACACAAGACACCACCTGTTACCAGTGTCACACAAGACACCACCTGTTACCAGTGTCACACAAGACACCACCTGTTACCAGTGTCACACAAGACACCACCTGTTACCAGTGTCACACAAGACACCACCTGTTACCAGTGTCACACAAGACACCACCTGTTACCAGTGTCACACAAGACACCACCTGTTACCAGTGTCACACAAGACACCACCTGTTACCAGTGTCACACAAGACACCACCTGTTACCAGTGTCACACAAGACACCACCTGTTACCAGTGTCACACAAGACACCACCTGTTACCAGTGTCACACAAGACACCACCTGTTACCAGTGTCACACAAGACACCACCTGTTACCAGTGTCACACAAGACACCACCTGTTACCAGTGTCACACACTTTCAGGTACATAAGTTCAGGTACAACAGTCCATTTTCAGGTACATAGTCTCAGGAACACAGTCGGTACGGTGAATAAGCCAGTAGATAGTCTAAGGCTGTCACCAGCACGAAGAGTCAATCTCCAGGTCTGTCTGTTGAACACTCCCAGGTGTATCAGGGAGCTAGTGAACTCTCCAGTGTTGTATAGGGGAGAGTCTCGCTGACACTCTCCAGCAGTGTATATGGGAGAGTCTCGTACACTCCCTAGGTGTATCAGGGAGCTGGTGAACTCTCCAGTGTTGTATATGGGAGTCTCGTTAGCACTGTAGACCTGTCACCAGCACCACACTGCGAAAGTCTACAACTCTCAAGCAGGTCTGCCTGGCGAACTCCAGTAGTGTATCAGTAAGCTGGTGGACTCTCCAGTGTTGACTAAGGGAGAGTCTCGATGACACTGTCAGTCAAGCCGGCCCGGCAGTCAAACATCAGGTCTGATGACGTAACCCCTTGACTGCCGGCCGGTGAGGTAATTACCTAACTACCATTGTTAGATAGGGGGCCGTAACACTGAGTGATTGACTTGCATTGCTATTGGTTAGAGAGAGATGTACAGTGATCGTCACAGCATTATGCCGGGTGAGCGCCACGGCATAATGCCGTGACGAAAATAAAAGGCCTACCATACAGAGTTTTTTTGTTAGTGGTTTCTGCTGGGTAGCAGCCGTTAGCATGAAGTCACGGCTTGCCGCCACACTTCACAGTGACTTCTCATTGCTCACATGGCTGCCGTGGTGAGAGGAAGTGTTGGACTTTTGTCTCTCATCTGCCCCATCTTTTGTCCAGTGTTCCCTTTGGTTTTGGGGCTTTACATTTTTGATTATGGGTAAAAGGAAGTCTTTAACACCTGAAACTATAGCTCAAATTATAGGGCTTCACAAAGCTGGGCACCAGACGAAAGAAATAGTGTAGAATGTTAGTGTGCGAGCGTTCAGTGAGGAACTGGGTGCAGCGTTTCAAGGCTGGTGGCGGTGTCAAGTTACCGTCTACCAAACCTCGGCCTGGCCCCTCCTAGAAGACAAGAAGACATTTGTTCGTACCTTAACTGTGTTAAAGAAGCAGTTACTTTCTAACTGCTAAAGTTAAGGAAGGGGCCAGGCCGAGGTTTGGCAGACGGTAACTCGACGCCGCCACCAGCCTTGAAATGTTGCACCCAGTTCCTCACTGAACGCTCACACACACTAACATTCTCCACTATTTCTTTCGCCTGGTGTCCAGCTTTGTGAAGCCCTATGATTTGAGCTATAGTTTCAGGTGTTAAAGACTTCCTTTTACCCATAATCAAAGATGTATAGCCCCAGAACCAAAGGGAACACTGGACAAAAGATGGGGCGGATGAGAGACAAAGGTGCAACACTTCCTCTCACCATGGCAGCCACGTGAGCAATGAGAAGTCACTGTGAAGTGTGGCGGCAGGCCGTGACGTCATGCTAACGGCTGCTACCAAGCAGAATACTCTGACGAAAAAAGAATCCCCTGTATGGTAGGCCTTTGATTTTCATCACAGCATTGTGCCGAGGCGCTTACCCGGCATAATGCCGTGACGAGCACTGTATACTCACACGTATACATATGCACACGTAATTATATAAATATGTTTAAGTATACATCAGCAAACGTATACAAGAAATATACCTAAGTAAATGAACAAATACACATATGCATAAATACGCACACAAATACATGTATAAATACGAAACTACACATGTTTGCATAAATTCATACACACAAACACACACCTATACATACTTTTATATTTAGCTGCATTTTATGACCATATTCCACTATTCCTTTTGCGTGCAGTGAGGTAGAGGAGGCTGGGCTTATGGAACACTGGGATAACTTTCTTGGATCGCGCATCGACCGAGATGCATCTAGTTTCTATAGGGATCGTTCAGCCTCTTTTGGTTACGAAGGGAAAAGATTAACAAAAACCTATGCTGAAAACACAATCTACTTTTACTACATCTTCCCTTGGTCTTGACCACGCCCAGTTAGCGACCTCAGACCACGCCCACCTTCAGTCTAGACCACGCCCAGTTAGGGTCTTTAGACCACGCGCCCAGTTAGGGTCTTCAGACCACGCCCACCTACAGTCTAGACCACGCCCAGTTAGGGCCATCAGACCACTCCCAGCTTTGGCCTTCAGATCACGCCCACCTACAGTTTTGACCAAGCCAATCTTCACTTTATGCCACGCCCACCTCCAGCCCTGATACGCAGCTTTCAATTTTTATTGAAGCCACGACTCTTGTTTGAAAAAAAATATTATATAACTGGAACCCAGTCTAAGAAGTACATCGTAAATTATATTAGCTGAATTTTAAAAAAATCTAAATTTGTAGTCTTAAATTTTGTGTGTGTATATATATATATATATATATATATATATATATGTATATATATATATATATATATATATATATATATATATATATATATTATATATATATAATTGAAATATCGGCCGTTTCCCACCAAAGCAGGGTGACTCGAAAAAAAAAAAGAAACACTTCCATCATAATTCATTTCATCACTGTCTTGCCAGAAGCGCGCCTACACTATAGTTAAAAAACTGCAACATCAACACCCCTTCTTCAGAGCGCAGGCACAGTACTTCGCACCTCCAGGACTCAAGTCTGGCTAACAGGTTTCCTTGAATCCCTTCATAAATGTTACTTGGCCCACACTCCAACTGCATGTCACGTCATAAAAACCATTTGCCTCCACTCGCTCGTATCTAACACGCTCACGCACGCTTGCTGGAAGTCCAGGCCCTTCTCACACAAAACCTCCTTTACCCCCTCCCTCCAGCCTTTCCTAGGTCTACCACTACCCCGCCTTCCACCAGACTTATATGCTCTCCAAGTCAATCTACTTTGTTCCATCCTTTCTACATGTCCGAATTACCAACAATCCCTCTGGATAATAACACTTTTAGTAACCCCGCACCTCCTCCTAATTTCCAAACTATGGATTCTCTGCATCATATTCACACCATGGATTGCCTTCAGACACGACATCTCCACTGCCTCCAGCCTTCTCCTTGTTGCAACATTTACCACCCATGCTTCACACTTATAAAAGTGCATTGGTATAACTATACTGTCATGCATTCCCTGCTTCCATGGATAATGTTCTTTGTCTCCACAGACTCCTCAGTGCACCTCTCACCTTTTTTACCTCCATCAATTCTATGACTCGCCTTGTCTTTCATAGACCCATCTGCTGACAAGTCCACTCCCAAATATCTGAATACTTTCACTTCCTCCATACTCCCTCCCTCTAATCTGATATCCAATCTTTCATTGCCTATATTTTTTGTTATCCTCACCACCTTACTCTTGCCTGTGTTCACTTTCAATATTCTTCTTTTACATACTCTTCCAAATTCGGTCACCAACCTCTGCAACTTCTCTTCAAAATCTCCCAAAAGCACAGTGTCATCAGAAAAAGCAACTGTGACAACTCCCACTTTGTTTTAAATTCTTTATATTTTAATCCAACACCTTTTGCCAACACCCGAGCATTCACTTCTCTTACAACCCCATCTATAAATATATTGAACAACCACGGTGACATCACACATACCTGTCTAAGGCCTACTATTACTGGGAAATATTTTCCCTTTCTCCTACATACTCTAACCTGAGCCTCACTATCTTCGTAAAAACTCTTTACTGCTTTCAGTAACTTACCTCCTATTCCATACATTTGCAACATCTGCCACATTGCCCCCCTGTCAACCCTATCATAAGCCTTTTCCAAATCCATAAATGCAACAAAAACCTTAGCCTCATATAAATACTGTTCACCTGTGTTTCACTATAAACAGTCTACACACCCCCTACCCTTCCTAAAGCCTCCTTGTTCATCTGCAATCCTGTTCTGTCTTACTCTTAATTCTTTCAATAATAACTCTACCATACACTTTACCAGGTATATTCAACAGGCATATTCTCCTATAATTTTTACATTGTCTTTTGTCCCCTTTGCCTTTATACAAAGGAACTGTGTACGCTCTATGCCAATCCCTAGGTCCTTTACCCTCTTCCGTACATTTATTAAATAAAAGCACCAACAACTCCAAAACAATATCCCCACCTGCTTTTAACATTTCTGTCTTTGTCCCATCAATCCCAGGTGCTTTACCCTCTTTCATTCTACCCACTGCCTCCCACACCTTCCCTACACTTCCAACTGGCTCTTTTTCACTCCTACAAGATGTTAGGAGTGAGGAAGAAATCACAGTTCCCCTAGCTTCATCAACATTTAACAGTTCCTCAAAATATTCCCTCCATCTCTCTGTTACTTGTAACTATCTAATAACTCTCCTATTTATAACGGTCAGGTCCATTCGTTCCCTATGCTTTCTCAACTTATTAATCTCACTAAAAAACTTTTTCTTATTCTCAACAAAATTTGTTGATATAATACCCACTCTCACTTGCTGTCCTTTTGCATTCCTTCACCACTTTCTTAACTTCTCTTTTTCTCTCTATATGCGCCTCTCTCCTTGTATCACCTCTTTATAAAACCTCTCATCATTCCACCAATCGATCTTCTTCCCTCCTGCACCCACTTTCCTGTAACCACAAACTTCTGCTGAACACACTAACACTACATTCTTAAATCTACCACATACCTCTTCATCCTCATTGTCTATGCTCTCACTAACAAATCTTTCTTTCAATAGTTGTTTATCTTACCCTAACTGCCTCCTCCTTTAGTTTAAAAACCTTCACCTCTCTTGCTGATTCCATTCTCCTTGTATCCCATATACCTTTTACTCTCATTGTAGCTACAACTCAAAGATGATCTGATGTATCTGTGGCACATCCTGAAGTCTACCCATCAGTCTTTTATCTACCAATATATAGCCCATCAAACTACTGTCATTACGCTCTATATCATATCTTGTATACTTATTTATCCTTTATTTTCTTAAAATATGTATTATCTATTATCAAACCACTTTTTATATTTACACCTGGCACCCCAAACTAACCTACCACACCCTCTCTAACCTTTTCTTCCACTTTAGCATTTAGGTCCCCTACCACAATTACTCTCTCACTTGGTTCAAAAGTTCCTAAACACTCGCTTGCCATCTCCAAAAATCTCTCTCCTCTACACTCCTCTCTTCTTCAGGTGTATATTCACTTATTATGACTCACTTTTTGCATCCGACCCCTATTTTAATCCGAAAAATCCTTGAATTTATACATTTATATTCCCTCTTCTCCTTCCATAACTGATCCTTCAGCATTATTGCTACTCTTTTAGTTCTAACTCTCTGATACTCCTAATTAATCTCATTTATTTCTCACCACAGAAACTCGCCTACCCCCTTCAGCTTTGTTTCGCTTAGATCTAGGACATTCAACTTCTTTTCATTCATAACACTGGCTATCATCTCTTTCATATCATCTGCACATCACCCGCGCACATTCAAACGTCCAAGCTCTATAAAGTTTTTCTTATTTTTAGTAATTTATACAGGAGAAGGGGTTACTAGCCCATTGCTCCCGGCATTTTAGTGGCCTCTTACGACACACATGGCTTACGGAGGATAGATTTTTTTTCCACTTTCCCATGGAGATAAAAGGAAATAAAAAGAACTATTTAGAAAAAAGACGAGAAAACTCACTTCTGTGTGTGTACATATATATAACCCTAGAAACCTCACCTAACCTGATAAATTATTTTTAGCCAAATTCTTCTAAATGTATTATAGATTACTTTAAATTTATTTATTACTTAATCAAGTACGCAGTACATTTGGCCACACAGCCAGACCCCAGATAAGTATGGGTGCCTAGCCTAAGCTAGGCTTTGTTTCCCATACCCCGGAACAACAGGCTCGTGATAGGTTATTTCATCTCTTCCTCTTGCATGCATTAAACTTCGAAAGCGATTTTGGAATGCTTAACAATTCGCAAACGGGCGAAATTATATACATTCTCTCGGTGAACGGCAGGATTCGAAACAGCTCATTCTGAATCACAGTTCATAGAGAATGTTTGTCGTACGTGACTCTGGCAGTTACTCTCCAAGATAAACCACAACATTGAATGTCAACGGAAAATTAAACTCGCCAAAAAGCTGGTAAATTAATGTTTATTTCATAAAAAAAAACTCAATTTATCCACTTAAGATACTTGTCTGATACAGAAACAGTACGGTATTCTGGTACAGAGGATGTCTTCTACAACTCTTCTGGCTACTTCCACCCTCACCTGTGACCTCACCTCTAACTACAACTACTTACATGTGTGTTTAGTATACAAAACTATGACTCATGCATCTGCTTTAGCCTATGGAACTGACCACCTTCTGTCAACGCTGTGGGACTGATCACCCCAAACTTCTCTACACTTCCATTGTCTCCAGTGTTATGACTTCAACTGTTTTCGACTAATGACACCTTCTGCGTAGGTGAGACGTTACGTCAATAAAGCTGCCTTAGTGTACCACATGTATCTTACTCGTCAACTTCATTGCGTTTTACGTACACCATTTATATCATTAACAGAGAAAGCAATGTTTAGTGATCAGGTGTGTGTCTACGAGAGAAGTTTCTGTTTCTTACATTGACCGAGTACTGGCAGCACATACCACACCTTCAGTTCTCTCTTCATAATTTTTAATCTTTTATATCTCATAATTTAGTTTAAAATGTTGCAAATGTAGTATGGCACAGCAGACGTGTCTTTATTGACCCTGGATCACCTTAACGCGTTGGTGGGGGTTTTGGGTTTGGGTCTAGAAGTAGGGTGCTGGTCCAAGACCCCCAGCATCTCTTTCGGCATAAATGGTCTACTTGGAGGGTGTTCCGGGGGGTCAACTCCCCCGCTGCCCATTCCTCGACCAGGCCTCCAGGTGGTCAAGGAATGACCTGATCAACCAGGCTGTTACTACTGGCCACACGTAGTCCAACGTACGAAGCACAGCCCGGCTAATCAGATACTGACTTCAGGAAACAGGACAAGTGTTTCCTAACTCGGGACTTATTTATATGATGACCCACAGCTGGAGCTTCTGGTGATCTGACAGAGGCATTACGCTGGCTTACCGGTCCACCACTTTAAAAATTATGGTTATGATTATAACCATTAAAACAGATTAATTTTAGGTGGGAATATTTCCCCTTTATAAATTTGCTCACACTTTTGGCCGATGACTCGCCACATTTTATGGACGTGGATTTCAGAACGTTAAAACTTGTCTTAAATACTTTTACTCGTAGTGTGATTATGATTTATGTAATACAAGCGAATTAGTCACGACAGTAACGTATTGATATTGTAAATTTGATATATAATGCTAGAAACGGAATTTGTTTAAAGCTGTGAAAAACCAAAAGGTTCTAGTGCTGTGAAAATACAAAAAAAAAAAAAAAAAAAATTGAGGCTACTTGCATTAAAAGAAATCAATGACAGTTTAATTATCTCGACTCTTCTTTAAGATCTTACATGATTAGAAACACAACAACAAGCTTTTGTGGAACCCAGTTTTAAAACTCTTGGTGGAGACCACGCCCATCCATGGTCTGGCACACGCCTATCCATAGTCTGGCACACGCCCATCCATGGTCTGGCACACGCCCATCCATGGTCTGGCACACGCCCATCCATGGTCTGGCACACGCCCCATCCATGGTTTGGCACACGCCTATCCATAGTCTGGCACACGCCCATCCATGGTCTGGCACACGCCCATCCATGGTCTGGCACACGCCTATCCATGGTCTGGCACACGCCCCATCCATGGTCTGGCACACGCCCATCCATGGTCTGGCACACGCCCATCCATGGTCTGGCACACGCCCCATCCATGGTCTGGCACACGCCCCATCCATGGTCTGGCACACGCCCATCCATGGTCTGGCCCACGCCCCATCCATGGTCTGGCACACGCCCATCCATGGTCTGGCACACCCCCATCCATGGTCTGGCACACACCCATCCATGGTCTGGCACACACCAATCCATGGTCTGGCACACGCCCATCCATGGTCTGGCACACGCCCCATCCATGGTCTGGCACACGCCCATGCATGGTCTGGCACACACCCATCCATGGTCTGGCACACACCCATCCATGGTCTGGCACACGCCCATTCATGGTCTGGCACACGCCCCATCCATGGTCTGGCACACGCCCCATCCATGGTCTGGCACACGCCCCATCCATGGTCTGGCACACGCCCCATTCATGGTCTGGCACACGCCCATCCATGGTCTGGCACACGCCCCATCCATGATCTGGCACACGCCCATCCATGGTCTGGCACAAGCCCCATCCATGGTCTGGCACACGCCCATCCATGGTCTGGCACACGCCCACCCACCATCACAACTACACCCACCCACAAAACAAAACCATTTTTTTTTTACCCACAACATAAACATGTGTGGCTCTCTGCCTTGACCACGCCCACCTACTTCCAAGACTACTACTCCACCCTTTACTCTCCCTCTCTGCCACTCCCGCTGCCTCAGCGCCTCCTCTGGCCCCCAACGTTAAGTGTCCCGCTCGTTTCGGCAAGAATTACGTATTCCAGGTTTATCAGAAATCAGTAAGTGTGTCGTAAAGTGCAGTGCGTGTCCGACGCCCCCCACATAAACCCGCCATGCAAATACTGACCAGTGTTTTATGCCCCCGTGGCTGCCCGAGCGCCTCTGGACGGCAGTCATCGTACATCACACTAACTGGACGCTGCCGGGGTGAGAGCGTCGTACGTCAGGCAGCCAGCGCCCAAGGGGTCATTGGAAGGGATATATCGTACGTCAAGTTTCCAACAGTCTAGCCTGCTGGGGGGTAAGATGTGACGTATATGGAGAAGCGTCAGAGTATATCGAGGTTTTTGCTACTTTAAGAACATAAGCGTACACCACTGTAGCGTTGATGACTACTGTCGTACAACAAACATTTACAAAGAGGGAAGGGGGGGGGGAAGAGGTTTCGATCAAAGGATGTAGAGCTATCTTCCCCTTCCTTGAATCGAACCTGATTACACTGATGAGCCTTACTACGCTAAATTCTTCCCAAAGAATATAACAGCATCGTACAACAGGCAGCAGCGTTCAGCAGGAAGAAACAAACTGTCGTATAATTTGACACGTCGACCACCAAGCAGTATATATTGTATACTGTATTACTGTGACCCAGACAACAGTGGTCGGTGATGCCACTCGTACATCAGGCAGCGGGGCCTTCATCAGGGAGGAAACTTTTTTTTTTTTTTCCTTTTTGTACCTAACCAACTGGAAGCGAATGCAAATGGTTAATATCGTACGTCAGGCATTCGCTGCTCAGTGGATAGATGGTGGTTATCGTACATCCGACAACGGAGATCGGTCTGACACTGTCGTACCGAAACTAGAAATTCTGGAATATTTAGAGAGCAAACAATGCGGCCGAAGCTCAGTATTTGCATATTCAAAACAACCAGAGGATTTTTCTATGCGTTGCTTATAATAGTTAGCAGTTGTGCAGTTACTGACGAGTCATGCGTGAGTCTGGGGAGGCAGAGTTGCCACTTTACGACGACTTATTTTATATATTAGCATTATATATTACATGATTATAGTATATATTTGATTTGATTATAGTTTATATATGATCATAGTTTTGATGTTTTTAATGTTACTGTTTGGCGACCCCATAGTCTCAGAGATAAGAATAAATGGACTTTTATTAAAAAAATCTTTAGGTGTCTTCGTAAAGCTGTGTGTGTGTATGTGTGTGTATTATAAATGATTCAATAAACTACTTATGGCAATGAAAAATAAAGTTTTATTCTACCATCTGACCACAGCATCACCTGACCACAGCATCACCTGACCACAGCATCACCTGATCACGGCAATGTTTACTCTAATGAAGTGACTATTAATCATCGTGCCCCGTCTCTAGATTACTTATATGTTACGTTATTACCTACCTACCTAGAGGTTCTTCTGGGGGTCAACACCCCCGCAGCCCGGTCCATGATCAGTCCTCTCGGTGAATCAGAGCCTGATCAACCAGGCTGTTACTGCCGGCCGAACGCAATCCACAACCCGGCTGGTCAGGTACTGATTTTAAGTATCTGTTCAGTTTCTTCTTGAAGACAGCCAGGGGTCTATTGGTAAATCCCCCTTATGTATGCTGGGAGGCAGTTGAATGGTGTCGGGCCCCTGACGCTTATTTTATTTTTAACTCTCTTAGTATAGTCACGGAACCCCTGATTTTCACTAGGGGTATGTAGCACCACCTGCCGACTCTTCTACTTTCGCAGATAGCTATTTCTGTGTACAGATCTGGGACTGGTCCCTCTAGGATTTTCCAGGTGTAAATTATGATGCATCTTTCTCGCCTGCATTCCGCGGAGTACAGGTCAAGGGACTTCAAACGGTTCCCAGTAATTATAGGGCTTTACTGACTTTGTATGTGCATTGAAGGTTCTCTGTACATTTTTCAGATCTGCAGTTTCGCTAGATTTGAAAGTTGCTGCTAGTGTTCAGCAGTATTCCAGGCTAGAGTGACCTAGAGGATCATCCTTGGCTTGGCATCTCTTGAAGGTTCTCAGTCATTTTCCAAGATGCGATAACGGCATTGTTGTGATCTTTGAATGTGAGATCCTCTGACATTATTACCCTTAAGTCCTTCAAATTAGTTTTTCGCTCTATTGTGTGGTTAGAATTTGTTTTATACTCCAATGTCGCTTTTATTTCCTCAAGTTTTCCATAGCGGAGTGACCGAAGTTTATCATTATTAAACATCATTCTGTTTTCTGTGGCCCATTGGTAGATTTGGCAACTGTGAGATAATCAGTTAATCGTAAATGACGTAGACATAAACTAATCCTGAGTATAGTAGAACTTTTTCAGACTTTCATGGACTTTTATAGACTTTTATAGACTATACATTTTATAGACTTTTATCGACTCTTTCCATGAGGCAATGTAAGACTGCGACATCAGGTACGCGAAGATGTCGTACACCAGCTCTACGCTTATATCAGGAATCAAGTTATGGTGAATCAGGTGGTAGTCGTGCATCAGTCAGTAGTCGTGCATCAGTCAGTAGTCGTGCATCAGTCGTACATCAGTCATCGTGCATCGTACCTCAGATATCCAGGGATCATCTTACATAAGGCATCCAGTCATCGTGCATCAGGCATCTAGTCACCGTACATCTAGGAGTCCAGTTATCGTACTTCAGATATCCAGAGGGGTTATCGTACATGAGGCTACAGCTGTGTTTATTGCCATACAGTGGTCCCCGGCATCTAAAATGCCTCCTGGGACTTGCATAATTGGCATTCGTTTGTGTGAATGTGAAAAACGCATCGACAGCGCTCAGCCTATTGTCTGGGGGACATTCAGCAGTTCCCTATAATTACCGAGGCTATTTTTTTTTCCAAACCAAATCATAGGAAAGTCATATTTTATGTTCTGAGGGTTGGTTGCTTGGCTCTGTCGTGACACGTCAACCATGATATTAATGTTTTACGATTATCTGGTGGCTAGAGAGGAAAATATGGAGATGGAGGTTTAACTGTAAGTGAAATGTTGAGTATTTGTTAGTTGGAGGTAGGGTTAGGGTTTAGTGGAAGGTTTAGATGTCAGCGGAAGGTTGTTGGTTAGTGGGAGATTTAGTGGTTATTGGGAAGTTTTTGCTTGTTTGGGGACGGTCTAGGAGTTAGTGAGAGGTTGTTAGTGACTTGGGAGATTCGCTTTTCAGTGACGCTGATGGTAACACTCAACACGACAAACAATCTCGAAAAACTGGCCTTTTATTGAAGAAACGAACCTTGTGTAGATTTTCAAGAATTATCTACAAAATATATTTAACCAGGAAAGTGTTTTTGGGTACGTCCAAATGAGATCCAACTGTGGAATAAAATCACATTGGTATTAAAAGATGATAACATCAAAATGGCCTTCATAGAAAACCTGACAGCATTCATAACAGATGGGAAAATAAAGTCTGGGCCGGATGGTGCCATCGCCCTGGTGCAGATGCTGTCCTGGTAGACAGTAACTGTAAGAATGGAGAAATGAATGTTAGTGGCCTGGAGGGAGACAGGAGCTGTAGTGGGGAAACAGGTGTAGACAAGGACATGAAAAAAACAATGTCACAAACTAGCAATACCACGGGAGATAGTAAACGAGGGGATGCCCCAAGAAACATTGAAGATAAACTACCAGAAATAACTGGTGAAGGCTCCATTGTTAGTACTAGTGCTGAAGATAGAAATGAGACAGGAAAATACACCAGTAGGGAATACAGTCACAATAAAATAAGGCAAACAGAAACCAGGCCTATGCAAATTCTATGCACTTGGTATCTGCAGGCATGGAATATCTGGAAAAATAGATGGGACATGCAACTTTGACCACTCAAGAAAATGCCTTGCCCATATGACAACAGGAAAATGGAACCTCCCTTCCTGTAAGCTTTTCCACCCTGAAATGTGTCACTCTTCAATTCAGGAAAGACAGTGCTATAATCTATATTGCCAGGCACACCACCTAAAGGGGACAAGAAAATACAAAACATCCAGACCATGGGAAAACCTGGGTAGCCACAGCCACTCCAGAGTTTTATTTAGCGGCAGAAAGGAAAAAAAGCTGGCAGATGACAGAAATCGTACACCAACTCCTATCATTTCTGGAGTGGAATCACGATCGATAACCTCCACTCCAAAACAACAGATATTAGTGCCAGGAAAAAAAGACCCCCCCCCATACCACCAATCCGACGACATTTATCTTTGCAAATATACAGGGTCTAAAGGCAGCATTTATTATTATTACTAAAGCCAGCAACGAACAACAAAATACCTTTCATCCGTGGACTGCTTACAGAGTCAAACGCAATGTTCGAGGTTTTCACTTATACAATAAAATATGGATCCCGGGACAGAGTGAACAGGCAAAACGGGGAGGGGGGGGGGTGGCCTGTATATCACAGAGTCACTTATATGCTCGGAACTACTAAATGCCTCAAATGATGTAGTTAAAGTTTTAGCAGTTAAAGATCGAGAACCAAAACCTGATCATTGTGGTTGTATACAAGCCTCCGGATGCAACGTCCCAACAATTCCAGGAACAGCTTTTGAAAGTTGACCACTGTCTGGAAAATCTTCCAGCTCCTGCCCCCAACATATTGCTCCTGGGGGATTTTAACTTAAGACAACTAAAAATGGAGGAATGTAGCAAATAATGTGTAGCAGAGATAACACCAGGAGGCAGCTCAGATGAAAACTTGCACACACACGAGCTTTTAAATCTCTGCACCAAATTCACCTTAAACCAACAAATAATAGAGTCTACAAGATGATCTGAAACGAAATGTCACTATATCAAAACAATATACTCTGATCACAACATAATAGAGGTTCAGACATATATACGCGGGGCTCCAGACCGACAAAATGTGATCAGTCAAGAGGGAGCCTTCACCAAATTCAACTTCAATAACAAAAACATAATGGGACCAAGTAAACCAAGTTCCAAATGATATAAACTGGGAAGATAGCCTAAGCAACACAGATCCCAACCTATGTCTAGAAAAGATTAACTCTGTGGCACTCAAGGTATGTTCAAGGCATATTCCTTTAAGGAAAAGGAGAAGATGTAAACTAGAAAGAGAGAGGCGCTCCCTATACAGGCGAAGGCAAAGAATAACAGAGTGGCTAAAAGAGGCCAATACGTAGGGAGACACTGGTCAGAGAAATAACAAACACAGAACTAAAGCTAAAGGAATCTTGCAGGAGTCAAGAAACGCTGGAAGAACTAAAAGCCATAAATGAAATCGAAAGAAACCCAAAGTATTTATTTTCTTATGCCAAATCAAAGTCGAGAACAACATCCAGTATTGGGCCCCTACCTAAACGAGATGGGTCCTACACAGATGGAAGCAAGGAAATGAGTGAGCTACTCAAGTCCCAATATGACTCGGTTTTTGGCGAGCCTCTAACCAGACTGAGAGTCGAAGACCTAAAGGAATTTTTATGAGAGAGCCACAGAATTTGGTAGACACAAACGTATCTGATATTATCCTGACGCCTGGGACTCCGCCCCAGGCCCAGACTCATGGAACTCCGTGTTCATCAATAATTGCAATAATTGCTTTTAACATCCTATGGAGAGGGGGCATGGACACAGGGGTCGCCCCACAGCTGCTAAAAACAACAGACATAGCCCCACTCCAGATCGATAGCGCTAACATCTCGTATCATAAAAATATTTGAAAGGGTTCTAAGAAGCAAGATCGCCACCCATCTAGATACCCATTAGTTAAACAATCCAGGGCAGCATGGGTTTAGAGCAGGTCACTCCTGTCTGTTCCAGCTACTGGACCACTATGACAAGGTCCTGGATGCTCTATAAGACAAAATGCAGATGTAATATACACAGACTTTGCACAAGTGTGACCACGGTGTAATAGCACATAAAATACGTGATAAAGGAATAACAGAAAAAGTTGGTAAATGTATCTATAATTTCCTAACAAATAGAACACAAAGAGTAATAGTAAACAGAGTAAAGTCTGAGGCAGCTACTGTGAAAAGCTTTGTTCCACAAGGCACAGTACTCTCTCCCATCTTGTTCCTCATCCTCATATCTGACATAGACTGGTATATAAGCCACAGCGCTGTGTCTTCCTTTGCAGATGACACCCGAATCTGCATGACAGTGTCCTCCATTGAATACACCACAAGACTCCAGGCGGACATCAACCAAATCTTTAAATGGGCCGCAGAAAACAATATGAAATTCAATGATGAGAAATTTCAATTACTCCGATATGGAAAACATGATAAAATTAAGACTACATCGGAGTATAAAAAAAAATTCCAACCACACAATAGAGCGAAAAACTAATGTAAAAGACCTGGGAGTGATCATGTCAGAAGATCTCACCTTCAAAGACCATAACCATTGTGAGAACCTTCAAAACCAGGGAAGCCAAGCCCATGATGACACTCTTCAGGTCGCTTTTTCTATCTAGGCTGGAATATTGCTGCACACTAACAGCACCTTCAAGGCAGGTGAAATTGCTTCCCTAGAAAATGTACAGAGAACCTTCACGGCACACACAACTGCGATGAAGCTCCTCAATTACTGGGAACGCTTGAAGTTCCTAAACCTGTACTCCCTAGAACGCAGGCGGGAGAGATATATGATCATATACACTTAGAAAATCCTAGAGGAATTAGTACCAAACTTGCACACGAAAATCACTTCCTATGAAAGCAAAAGACTGCAGACGATGCAACATCCCCCCAATGAAAAGCAGGGGTGCCACTAGTCGATAAGAGACAAGACAATAAGTGTCAGGGGCCCAAGACTGTTCAACTGCCTCCCAGCATACATAAGGGGAATTACCGATAGACCCCTGGCTGTCTTCAAGAAGGCGCTGGACAGGAACCTAAAGTCAGTACCTGACCAGACGGGTTGTGGTTCGTACGTCGGGTTGCGTGCGGCCAACAGTAACAGCCTGGTTGATTAGGCTCTGATCCACCATGAGGCCTGGTCACAGACCGGGCCGCGGGGGCGTTGACCCCAGAAACCCTATCCAGGTATATTCCAGGTAAGTGAACGGAACGAGGGGTATGAGGTAAACCCAAATCACATGTACTGTATTTATCTGGTTCTTATTTTTTCAACGTGGCCGTGGCTCCTTGGTTTGCGTGCTGAATTACCTGGAGTCTACCTGGAGGAAGTTCCGGGGGACAACGCCTTCATGTAGCAGTCCATAACCAGGCCTCACGTTGGATCATGGCCTGATCAGCCAGGTTGTTACTGCTGGCCAGGCACTGACTTTAGGTATGTCCAGTTTCCTTTTGAAGACAGGTGTCTATTAGTAATCCCTATTATGCATGGTCTGTTGAACAGCCTTGGGACTCTGACACTTTATTGTGTTTCCTCTCAGTGTACTCGCGGCACCCTAGCATTTCATTGGGGGGAGGATGTTGCACCGTCTGTCGAGCTTTTTGCTTTCATAGGGAGTGATTTCTGCGGGCAGATTTGGGATTTCTCCCTCTAGGATTTTCCAGGTGTAAATTACGATGTACCTTTCTCGTCTGCGCTCCAAGGAGTACAGGTCAAGGAATTCAAACTTTTCCAGTAATTGAGGTGTTTTGATGACATACTTGCAATGAAGCTTCTCTGTGCATTCTTCAGATCTGCAATTTCGCCTGCCTTGAAATGGGCTGTTAATGTACTGCTGTGTTGCAGCCTAGATAAATCAAGAGACTTAAAAAGGATCATGAGGGGCTTAGCATCCGTTGTTTTGAAGATTCTCATACATCTTATCATTTTCCTCGCATTATCATTCCAAAGTCCTTTCCCCTGAACTTCAGATAAGTTTTTACAGTGTTAATTTATAGAAAAATATTTGTAATAAAATTATTAAACTGAAAATTAGCAAACAATATTAATTGTGTAAAAGATATAATTGTATAAAACGGAAATAATTAGCAAGATCAACACCACTGATAACAAGACCACCACCACCCCAACCCCAACCACCAACCCCACCACCACCAACCCCACCACCACCAACCCCACCACCACCAACCCCACCACCACCAACCCCACCACCACCAACCCCACCACCACCAACCCCACCACCACCAACCCACCACCACCACACACCACCACCAACACCACCACCACCATCACCACACCAATCAACCCATCATCACCAATAATCTCAGAATCATTTGTAGAAAAAAAAAGAAGTCAGTCAGTTTCTGAGGATCTCTGAATTCAGTTTTGTTCTCCGAATTTCGACTCCGCAATTTTCAGAATTATACACATTAGCGTGAAACTTTGCGTCGTTTTGACCGCAAAAGTTTAACTAAATTTCCCTTAACACATCAGCTCAAATTATGCAAAAAAGTGAAAGTTTCTGTTCATTGCGGAGCTCTGCTCTCCTGATCTGCGTTAATGTGCACGCACATGTACGCAAACACGTGCATGCATACACGTGTTCGAACACACACACACACACACACACACACACACAGGTGTAGGGTTCCCACGTTAATCTGACCAATGACAGAGTTATTAAGGGTTGACCAAAGAACAAAATCCCTGAAAACATAACGTTTACCCACCATAACTCCCTCTCCACCTACTTAACTCCCCTTCCACCTCCATAAGTACTCCTCCACCTTCATAACTACTCCAGCTTCATCGCTCTCCCTTCACCACTTCATAACTTATTCCCGTACATCTAAAAGATAAAGGAATAGTAACACTGATGGACTGTCAGATAAAAGAGGCGAGTATAAGGAAATAATCGGTGAACAATCCAACCTCATAGCAATCACAAGGAAGACCTTTAAATAATAACAGATGCTGTATTCCCAAGAGTATACAGAAGAATGAGAAAGGCACGGAATGGAAAGAGAGAGAGAGAGAGAGAGAGAGAGAGAGAGAGAGAGGAAGAAGAGAGAGGAGAAGAAAAAGGAGAAAAAACAAGAAAAAGGGAAGAAAAAAAAGAGGAAAGAGAGAAGAAAAGAAAAGAAGAGGAAGAGAGAGAGAGAGAGAGAGAGAGAGAGAGAGAGAGAGAGAGAGAATTCCGAAAGAGAGAAACGGAACTAGGAAGAGATGACCATCTCAAATGAGACGTACAGTATTCACTGCAAATTATACAGTGTGTAGTGCTTTATCAAGTCATTGAGTTGATGATGATCTACACAAAGCAGAACTAAACAATAAAAGATTGTTCTGCAACTTTTCTTTCATCAATGCTCCATTTTATCCACCAGGAAAGAAAATAACATCAGTTGGCTCCGAACTGTTACTGTCAACACTCAGAGATTTCATAGCCTCGCGTATACAAATTTATGGTGTGGTGGATGGCGACCAAACTTGACTTTTGTTGCTTCCTGGCAGTTTTCGAATCCAATAAGTTTTCCGCACACTGAGAGTGTACTCAGCTTCGTTGAATGAAAAGAAAAGAAAAAGAATTCTCACTTAAGAAATCGAGTAAAATGGTTTCCAGAAGTAGCACTTGTGAATACAGTGAAGAAAGAGAGGTTACCGAAGAAGCTTTTATTAGGACAAACTTTCGCTCTGTGTAGAGCTTTATCAAGTCATGACTTGATAAAGCTCTACACAGGGCTTGTTCTGCAATGTGCATTTTTTGTATAAAGTCTGCAGTACTTCATTCAAATACAAACACTGAACTATATGTGTACTCACAGGCACAAGTGAAAATCAGTTCTGAAAAAAACATCGTAATTTACAGGTGACTTCAATTATAAAACAGACTAAGAAAGCAGAAATATTCTTCGGGATCTCCTCGCATCAATAATGTTGAGAGGCCACATAGCGAGTAGCATGTTAAGGGATCAACAATGCTGAGAGGAGGCCATACAAAAAGGAGTTAAAGGATCAACAATGTTGAGAGAAGACCACACATCCAGCATGTTAAGGGATCAACTAGCAGCAACTGCTGCCACCTGCCACTAGCAGTTACTGCTGCCACCTGCAACTAGCAGTTACTGCTGCCACCTGCAACTAGCAGTTACTGCTGCCACCTGCCCCTAGCAGTTACTGCTGCCACCTGCAACTAGCAGTTACTGCTACCCCCTACCACTTGCAGCTACTGCTGCCCCCTACCACTAGCAGTTACTGCTGCCCCCTACCACTAGCAGTTACTGCTGCCCTACCTACCACTAGCAGCTACTGCTGCCCCCTACCACTAGCAGCTACTGCTGCCCCCTACCACTAGCAGCTACTGCTGCCCCCTACCACTAGCAGCTACTGCTGCCCCCTACCACTAGCAGCTACTGCTGCCCCCTACCACTAGCAGCTACTGCTGCCCCCTACCACTAGCAGCTACTGCTGCCCCCTACCACTAGCAGCTACTGCTGCCCCCTACCACTAGCAGCTACTGCTGCCCTTCTACCACTAGCAGCTACTGCTCCCTACCACTAGCAGCACTGCTGCCCTACCACTAGCAGCTCTGCTGCCCCTACCACTACCACGCCTTCCATCACCACTACATAGACCATAACCACAATTTATCACCACCACCACTTCTTCCTAACACCCCTCACCACCACCACTTCTCCATAACACCACTCACCACCACCACCACTTCTCCCTAACACCACTCACCACCACCACCACTTCTCCCTAACACCACTCACCACCACCACCACTTCTCCCTAACACCACTCACCACCACCACCACCAATTCTCTTTAACACCACTCACCACCACCACCACGTCTCCCTAACACCACTCATCACCACCACCACTTCTCCCTAACACCACTCATCACTACCACCACTTCTCCCTAACACCACTCATCACCACCACCACTTCTCCCTAACACCACTCATCACCACCACCACTTCTCCCTAACACCACTCATCACCACCACCACTTCTCCCTAACACCACTCATCACCACCACCACTTCTCCCTAACACCACTCATCACCACCACCACTTCTCCCTAACACCACTCATCACCACCACCACTTCTCCCTAACACCACTCATCACCACCACCACTTCTCCTAACACCACTCATCACCACCACCACTTCTCCCAAACACCACTCATCACCACCACCACTTCTCCTAACACCACTCATCACCACCACCACTTCTCCTAACACCACTCATCACCACCACCACTTCTCCCTAACACCACTCATCACCACCACCACTTCTCCTAACACCACTCATCACCACCACCACTTCTCCCTAACACCACTCATCACCACCACCACTTCTCCCTAACACCACTCATCACCACCACCCTTCTCCTAACACCACTCATCACCACCACCACCACTTCTCCCTAACACCACTCATCACCACCACCACCACTTCTCCCTAACACCACTCATCACCACCACCACCACTTCTCCCTAACACCACTCATCACCACCACCACCACTTCTCCCAACACCACTCATCACCACCACCACTTCTCCCTAACACCACTCATCACCACCACCACTTCTCCCTAACACCACTCATCAAAACCACCACCACTTCTCCCAAACACCACTCATCACCACCACCACTTCTCCCTAACACCACTCATCACCACCACCACTTCTCCCTAACACCACTCATCACCACCACCACTTCTCCCTAACACCACTCCTCACCACCACCACTTCTCCCTAACACTCCTCACCACCACCACTTCTCCCTAACACTCCTCACACCACCACCACTTCTCCTAACATCCTCACTCACCACCACCACCACTTCTCCCTAACACTCCTCCACCACCCACCACCACTTCTCCCTAACACCCTCACCACCACCCACCACCACTTCTCCCTAACACCACTCACCACCACCCACCACCACTTCTCCCTAACACCCTCACCACCACCCACCACCACTTCTCCCTAACACCCCTCACCACCACCCACCACCACTTCTCCCTAACACCCCTCACCACCACCCACCACCACTTCTCCCTAACACCACTCACCACCACCCACCACCACTTCCAGCTTGCTCTCAAGAAGTTATTGTCATATTTAGCTCCCAGCTTCTCTAACATCATCTTTATGGTTAATTTCCCGCCTCACTAATTCCTCAGGCAAACTGCCTTTACCTTCCCCCCTCCCACATTCCAACTCTCCTCCCCGCCACTACCTTCCTTACCCCCCTCACTATGTCCCCTCCCTGCATTACCTCCCACCCACCTCCCACTATTCTTCACCTTCCCTCACACACAGTTTCCCCCTTCCCCTCACACACAGTTTCCCCCTTCCCCTCACACACTCCCCTTCCCCTCAAAGACTCTCCCTCTCTGTTTTCCTCCCCCTCAAGCACTACCTCCCCTCCATCAAACGCCCTTTCCCCCTCTCACAAGTTTCACCCTCCCCTCACACTCACTATCTCCCCCTGTCATATAATGGGCGAAAAGGTAGATAGATCCTTCTCCCCTCAATATGGACAAGTATAAATAATGAGTTGACAGAGAGACCACAACATCTCACCTCACTATACTACTGGTGACTCGACTCAGTTCTCCTTAACTAAGTACACAAACATTAGTTTCAAATAGAACAACAAATTAGAGATGGAAAAGTGAATATAATATTTATTTCTACTACAGATATTAATACTTATGGCAGTATTACCCTTAGTCTAAGAGGAAGGAATCTGATACTAATATAACTGAGGAAGATACGAGATAATTGGGAAAGGAGAATGCTACATAGTATTTTATATATTATATATATATATATATATATATATATATATATATATATATATATATATATATATATATATATGTTTGTGTGTGTGTGTAAACATTGTATCTACGTCCACAGCAGGACTCGAACCTTGCAAGTTCGAGTCCTGCTGTAACTGTAAGACAATGTTTGTAAATAATTTCGCATCCTTTGTAAATCACTCTAGAATGCCAGTCAGGCTCTTAATCCCGGGTCCCAAGACCTTATACTGAGTCTTAGAGTTGTCCCCGACAGAGTCTAGCCACCAAATCTCCACACGGAGCCTCCAGCTCTGTGCCTAACCGAGGCTCCTCACCAAGTCTTCCCTGAGCTGCTTTCTCTGAGCTTAAAAAGACCTCCACGCTTCCCCGAAACTTGTAGCTAGAGGTAGAAAATTCACCATTTGGTCCCCTGAGTAGGTAGGGTGAGTAGGCACAGGGAGATTACCACTTCTGATACTAGGTTGACAAGCAGATACTGAAGTGCCAGTCTCACGATGTCACACCCCCTCCCCCCTTATACACTACCCCTCCTCTCTCACGCACTTTCCACCTCCCTCACACACTTCCCCTCCTCCCTCACATACTTCCCATTCTCCCTCACACACTTCCCTCCTCCCTCACACACTTCCCATCCTCCCTCACACACTTCCCATCCTTCCTCACACACTTCCCCTCCTCCCTCACATACTTCCCCTCCTCCCTCACATACTTTCCCTCCTCTCTCACACACTTCCCTCCTCTCTCACACACTTCCATCCTCCCTCACACACTTCCCTCCTCTCTCACACACTTCCCATCCTCCTCACACACTTCCCTCCTCTCACCACTTTCCCTCCTCCCTCACATACTTTCCCTCCTCTCTCACACACTTCCCTCCTCTCTCCACACTTCCCATCCTCCCTCACACTTCCCTCCTCTCTCACACACTTCCCTCCTCTCTCCACACTTCCCTCCCCCCTCACACACTTCCCTCCTCCCTCACATACTTTCCCATCCTCCCTCACATACTTCCCATCCTCACTCACACACTTCCCTCCTCTCTCACACACTTCCCATCCTCCCTCACACACTTCCTCCTCTCTCACACATTCCCATCCTCCCTCACACTTCCCCTCCTCCCTCACGCACTTTCCCTCCTCCCTCACATACTTTCCCTCCTCCCTCACATACTTTCCCTCCTCTCTCACACACTTCCCTCCTCTCTCACACACTTCCCATCCTCCCTCACACACTTCCCTCCTCTCTCACACACTTCCCATCCTCCCTCACACACTTCCCCTCCTCCCTCACGCACTTTCCCTCCTCCCTCACATACTTTCCCTCCTCCCTCACACACTTCCCTCCTCTCTCACACACTCCCCTCCTCCCTCACACACTTCCCTCCTCTCTCACACACTTCCCCTCCTCCCTCACACACTTCCCTCCTCCCTCACATACTTTCCCATCCTCCCTCACATACTTCCCATCCTCCCTCACACACTTCCCCTCCTCACTCACGCACTTTCATCCTCCCTCACACACTACCCCTCCTTCTCTCACACACTACCCCTTCTCCCCCACACACTACCCCTTCTCCCTCACACACTACCCCTTCTCCCCCACACACTACCCCTTCTCCCTCACACACTACCCCTTCTCCCTCACACACTACCCCTCCCCCTTACTATCCTCTCCACCTAACACTAATCCTCCCCCTCACACACCTACCATCTCACACACTACCCATCCCCTCACACACTACCCATCCCCTCTCACACTACCAATACTCTCCATCCAGGACACAGCAGGGCGGCTCCAATACCATGGATCGAGAGCCATTTCAGCGACCACCTCCTTCCCCCACTACCAATGAAGGGATTCACAAACCATCATAGGTAAAGAGATCCGAAATTATCCCCAGGATGACGCGCATGATGACGCACATGATGACGCACAACTTGCCGAATAGACGCAGCGCATTTTCTCCTATAATGCTCTTCTCCACAGGAATTTTTTTAATGCGTAGGTGTAACGCATAATGTCTCGGCGTTGATCCGGAAATTTAAACGAGAAAAAAACAAGGGCAGGGAAGAAGGGGAAGGGGGAGGAAATTTTTGAGGCAAAAAATACGGAAAAACGGGTTACAGGGGAATCCCTGGAAAATGAGGAATGCTTGTTGTTGCTGTGCTACCCTGGTAGGTAGCGGCACTGATGCCCTTCCTATCTCTGTGCTACCCTGGTAGGTAGCGGCACTGATGCCCTTCCTATCTCTGTGCTACCCTGGTAGGTAGCGGCACTGATGCCCTTCCTATCTCTGTGCTACCCTGGTAGGTAGCGGCACTGATGCCCTTCCTATCTCTGTGCTACCCTGGTAGGTAGCGGCACTGATGCCCTTCCTATCTCTGTGCTACCCTGGTAGGTAGCGGCACTGATGGCCCTTCCTATCTCTGTGCTACCCTGGTAGGTAGCGGCACTGATGGCCCTTCCTATCTCTGTGCTACCCTGGTAGGTAGCGGCACTGATGGCCCTTTCTGTCTCTGTGCTACCCTGGTAGGTAGCGGCACTGATGCCCTTCCTATCTCTGTGCTACCCTGGTAGGTAGCGGCACTGATGGCCCTTCCTATCTCTGTGCTACCCTGGTAGGTAGCGGCACTGATGGCCCTTCCTATCTCTGTGCTACCCTGGTAGGTAGCGGCACTGATGGCCCTTCCTGTCTCTGTGCTACCCTGGTAGGTAGCGGCACTGATGCCCTTCCTGTCTCTGTGCTACCCTGGTAGGTAGCGGCACTGATGCCCTTCCTGTCTCTGTGCTACCCTGGTAGGTAGCGGCACTGATGCCCTTCCTGTCTCTGTGCTACCCTGGTAGGTAGCGGCACTGATGCCCTTCCTCTGTCTGTGCTACCCTGGTAGGTAGCGGCACTGATGCCCTTCCTGTCTCTGTGCTACCCTGGTAGGTAACGGCACTGATGGCTCTTCCTGTCTGTGCTACCCTGGTAGGTAGTGGCACTGATGCCCTTTCTGTCTCTGTGCTACCCTGGTAGGTAGCGGCACTGATGGGCGGCTACGCCCGTCCTGAGTGGCAACTCTACTCTCACTCAAGTGGCAGGATGTGTTCATGATGAGAGCTGGGAATGAACAGCCAGGGATGACAGCAGCTAAGAAGTTGGAGGTGACTAGCAGGGGAGAGGGAGGTGACTAGCAGGGGAGAGGGAGGTGACTAGCAGGGGAGAGGGAGGTGACTACAGGAGAGGAGGGACTCAGGGGAGAGGGAGGTGACTAGCAGGGGAAGAGGGAGAGGAGTGACTAGCAGGGAGAGGGAGGTGACTAGCAGGGAGAGGGAGGTGACTAGCAGGGAGAGGGAGGTGACTAGCAGGGAGAAGGGAGGGAGGTGACTAGCAGGGGAGAGGGAGGTGACTAGCAGGGGAGAGGGAGGTGACTAGCAGGGGAGAGGGAGGTGACTAGCAGGGGAGAGGGAGGTGACTAGCAGGGGAGAGGGAGGTGACTAGCAGGGGAGAGGGAGGTGACTGAGAGGGAGGGATGAGGGGAGGGGTGACTAGCAGGGAGAGGGAGGGAGTAGCAGGGAGAGGAGTGATAGCAGGGAGAGGGAGGGATAGCAGGAGAGGGAGGTGATAGCAGGGAGAGGGAGGTGAGTAGCAGGGAGAGGGAGGTGAGTAGCAGGGGAGGGAGGTGACAGGGAGGGAGGGAGTAGAGGGAGGGAGTAGCAGGGAGAGGGAGGTGAGTAGCAGGGGAGAGGGAGGTGAGTAGCAGGAGAGGAGGAGTGAGGGAGAGGGAGGTGAGTAGCAGGGAGAGGGAGGTGAGTAGCAAGGGGAGAGGGAGGGTGATAGCAGGGGAGAGGGAGGTGAGTAGCAGGGAGAGGGAGGTGAGTAGCAGGGGAGAGGGAGGCGAGTAGCAGGGAGAGGGAGGCGAGTAGCAGGGGAGAGGGAGGCGAGTAGCAGGGGAGAGGGAGGTGAGTAGCAGGGGAGAGGGAGGTGAGTAGCAGGGGAGAGGGAGGGAAGTAACAGATGAGAGGGGCTGACGGAGGGTGTGGCAGGAGCTAGGGAGAGGGAGGGGTGAAAGGGCAGGAGTTAAGAGAGTTTAGAGAGGGGGAATTGAAGGAAAAGTAAGAGAGGTCCTTCCAACTCCGCAGGTCAGAGCTGCACCACCAACAACACAGGTCAGGGCTGCACCACCAACAACACAGGTCAGGGCTGCACCACCAACAACACAGGTCAGGGCTGCACCACCAACAACACAGGTCAGGGCTGCACCACCAACATCACAGGTCAGGGCTGCACCACCAACAACACAGGTCAGGGCTGCACCACCAACAACACAGGTCAGGGCTGCACCACCAACAACACAGGTCAGGGCTGCACGACCACCAACACAGGTCAGGGCTGCACCCCCACCAACACAGGTCAGGGCTGCACCCCCACCAACACAGGTCAGGGCTGCACCCCCACCAACACAGGTCAGGGCTGCAACCCCTCCAACACAGGTCAGGGCTGCACCCCTTCCAACACAGGTCGGGGCTGCACCCCCACCAACACAGGCCAGGGCTGCACCCCCCACACAGGCCAGGGCTGCACCCCCACCAACACAGGCCAGGGCTGCACCCCCACCAACACAGGCCAGGGCTGCACCCCCACCAACACAGACTAGGGCTGCACCCCCATTAACACAGGTCAGGACTGCACCCCCACCAACACAGATCAGGGCTGTACCCCCAACACAGGTCAGGGCTGCACCACCACCAACACAGGTCAGGGCTGCACCCCAACCAACACAGGCCAGGGCTGCACCCCCACCAACACAGGCCAGGGCTGCCCCCCCACCAACACAGACCAGGGCTGCACCCCTACCAACACAGGCCAGGGCTGCACCCCCACCAACACAGGCCAGGGCTGCACCCCCACCAACACAGATCAGGGCTGCACCCCCAACACAGGTCAGGGCTGCACCACCACCAACACAGGTCAGAGCTGCGCCACCACCAACACAGGTCAGGGCTGCACCCCCAACACAGGTCAGGGCTGCACCCCCCAACACAGGCCAGGGCTGCACCTCCACCAACACAGGTCAGGGCTGCACCCCCACCAACACAGGCCAGGGCTGCACCCCCACCAACACAGGCCAGGGCTGCACCCCCACCAACACAGGCCAGGGCTGCACCCACACCAACACAGACCAGGGCTGCACCTCCACCAACACAGGCCAGGGCTGCACCCCCACCAACACAGGCCAGGGCTGCACCCCCACCAACACAGGCCAGGGCTGCACCCCCACCAACACAGGCCAGGGCTGCACCCCCACCAACACAGGCCATGGCTGCACCCCCACCAACATTGGCCAAGGCTGCACCCCCACCAACACAGGCCAGTGCTGCACCCCCACCAACATTGGCCAGGGCTGCACCCCCACCAACATTGGCCAGGGCTGCACCCCCACCAACATAGGCCAGGGCTGCACCCCACCAACACAGGCCAGGGCTGCACCCCCACCAACATTGGCCAGGGCTGCACCCCCACCAACACAGGCCAGGGCTGTACCACCACCAACATTGGCCAGGGTTGCACCCCCACCAACACAGGTCAGGGTTGCACCCCCACCAACACAGGTCAGTGTTTATTACAATATTGCAATATTAGTTACGAGAGCTATGGCAAATCCGATTACTCGGCCTGTTATTCTATGGGAATCTGCTCTCATAACCAATAATGCAATACCGTAATAGAATAATAAAGGGTTTTTTGTCCGAGGTAAAAAAAATACAGACACAATAGATCAAATATATATATATTTTCTACTAGTAAAATATTATATAAATAGTACAATAATCTGTACAATAAAATATAAAGCATGAGTATGATCTTTGTACATAAGCGTATTATAATTTGTACTAAGGTATAACAAAACACATTGTTAAGTCTCACGACTAACCAGTCAAGTCACACGACATTCTAATATTACAAGACCTGACAAACTGTCACACGACATAACCATAAACTATCATTTCTTAGTGTCACGATACACAAAGTTATGACACTCACTTCTCTTTCCGTGCCACAAGGCACCCTTGTCTCTGTGTTATAACCCACCTACTCTCCGTGTCACAAGACACCCTTGTCTCTGAAATTATAACACACTTTCTCAACCGTGTCACACACACGACACCCTTGTCCGTGTCACTAGACACACCGTCTCTCCGTGTCACAAGACACCCTGTTCTCCGTGTTATAACTCTCCTTCTCATCCGTGTCACAAGACACCCTTTTCTACGAGTTATAACACTCATTCTCGTCCGTGTCACAAGACACCCTTTTCTCTGTGTCAAACTCTGTCACAGTGACACCCGTCGTAAGGCCATACTGTCCAGCAGGCCAGATGAAGCCAGACCAGCAGGTAAGTCGATGTAAGGCCAGCAGAAACCAAGTCGATGTGAGGCCAGCAGTAAACTAAGTCCAGTCGTTGTGCCAGCAGGAAACTAAGTCCAGCTGGAGTAACTTAGTGAGGCAGTCAGGTAACTCTGAGGCCGTCAAACTGTGGACTCAGTGAAGCCGTAGTGAATACTGGAAACTGAGTAGTAAGCAAGCTGTAATACCACTACTCAGTGCAGTCGTGTATCATACTACAGGAGAGTAGTAAGGCTAGATACCACGCTGCTCAGTCGTCGTGGATCATACTGCTTTATGTCAGGTTCCACCCCCTGACCTAAACTATGGTGACGTCACACCGGGCGCTGCAGCCCAGTAATACTGGACGTGCAGTGCCCAAATGGTCCGTCAACCATTCAACCCAATTATGTTGTTCAGGGGTTCGCAACAGTGTTGCACCCCCACCAACACAGGTCAGGACTGCACCCCCACAAACACAGATCAGGGCTGCACCCCCAACACAGGTCAGGGCTGCACCACCACCAACACAGGTCAGGGCTGCACCACCACCAACACAGGTCAGGGCTGCACCCCCCCAACACAGGTCAGGGCTGCACCACCAACACAGGTCAGGGCTGCACCCCCACCAACACAGGTCAGGGCTGCACCACCACCAACACAGATCAGGGCTGCACCACCACCAACATAGGTCAGGGCTCCACCACCACCAACACAGGTCAAGGCTGCACCACCACCAACACAGGTCAAGGCTGCACCACCACCAACACAGGTCAGGGCTGCACCACCACCAACACAGATCAGGGCTGCACCACCACCAACACAGGTCAGGGCTGCACCACCACCAACACAGGTCAGGGCTGCACCACCACCAACACAGGTCAGGGCTGCACCACCACCAACACAGGTCAGGGCTGCACCACCACCAACACAGGTCAGGGCTGCACCAACAACAACACAGGTCAGGGCTGCACCACCACCAACACAGGTCAGGGCTGCACCAACAACAACACAGGTCAGGGCTGCACCACCACCAACACAGGTCAGGGCTGCACCACCACCAACACAGGTCAAGGCTGCACCAACAACAACACAGGTCAGGGCTGCACCAACAACAACACAGGTCAGGGCTGCATCACCATCACAGGTCAGGGCTGCACCAACAACAACACAGGTCAGGGCTGCACCAACAACAACACAGGTCAGGGCTGCACCACCACCAACACAGGTCAGGGCTGCACCAACAACAACACAGGTCAGGGCTGCACCACCACCAACACAGGTCAGGGCTGCACCACCACCAACACAGGTCAGGGCTGCACCACCACCAACACAGGTCAGGGCTGCACCAACAACACAGGTCAGGACAGTCCCAACAACACAAGTTTTATCGTAAATTCTTGGCGGCTTCTTCGTTTAACTCCTTCACCTGTCCTCCAAGGGAAAGTTGGGGGGGGGGAGACGGGTGGGAGGGATGAGTGGGAGGGTGGGTGTCGATAAGGGATGGGGATGGGAGGGTTAATGGAGAGAGGGGGAGATGGGTAACGAGGATGCTGAATTCAGTGTCAAGAATATTTGCAGCCACTTTGTGAAGCTTCGAATATTTTTCGACGTTCGGTGTGTGTGTTTTTCGTGTGTGTTTTTCTTGTGTTTTTCGTGTGTTTTTCTTGTTTTTCGTGTGTGTTTTTCGTGTGTGTTTTTCGTGTGTGTTTTTCGTGTGTGTTTTTCGTGTGTGTTTTTCGTGTGTGTTTTCGTATGTGTTTTTCATGTGTGTTTTTCGTGTGCGTTTTTCGTGTTTTTTTAAGTGTGTGTTTTTCGTGTGTGTTTTTCGTGTGTGTTTTTCGTGTGTTTTTCGTGTGTGTTTTTCGTGTGTTTTTCGTGTGTGTTTTTCGTGTGTCTTTTTCGTGTGTGTTTTTCGTGTGTGTTTTTCGTGTGTGTTTTTCGTGTGTGTTTTTCGTGTGTGTTTTCGTGTGTGTTTTTCGTGTGTGTTTTTCGTGTGTGTTTTTCGTGTGTGTTTTTCGTGTGTGTTTTTCGTGTGTGTTTTTCGTGTGTGTTTTTCGTGTGTGTTTTTCGTGTGTGTTTTTCGTGTGTGCTTTTCGTGTGTGTTTTTCGTGTCTGTTTTTCGTGTGTGTTTTTTCGTGTGTGTTTTTTTTGTGTGTGTTTTTGTGTGTTTTTCGTGTGTGTTTTTCGTGTGTGTTTTTCGTGTGTGTTTTCCGTGTGTGTTTTCCGTGTGTGTTTTCCGTGTGTGTTTTCCGTGTGTGTTTTCCGTGTGTGTTTTCCGTGTGTGTTTTCCGTGTGTGTTTTCCGTGTGTTTCTCGTGTGTTCGTGTGTGTCCGTGTGTGTGTGTGTGTTAGCGTCAAAGCTAAATAAACACTATCAGTACGTAGGTAAAATCCCCATTTAGATAGAAATAGATGGGGTGAGATTTTAATATTTCGACCTCCAACTGATACCCTCTTCAGCAGATAAGAATGAGAGATGTTACATGAAATGTTAGGTTGTCAACTCGTTAATCTGGGCGCATATTGTGCAGTAGGAATGGTCTGCCTGCAATGTGCTTGCACTTCGTCGAAATTAAATAGGTGCTGATACTTGTTTCTCTGATGCATATTTGAATATTACAAATATGTTTTTCCCTTTTCATTGGTAGATATATTCTAGTGTGGAGTCTTATCAGCACTGTTACAGTTGGTCACCGTTTGGTGGAATCTTCCACTTTGATCAATCTCGTTGTGGTGAGCGTAATAGATGGAGACCAACAGACATCACCTCAGCTTCATCCTCTGGAAAAAAAAATGGGATCATAATGAGATTCCTCTATCAAGTACTTCATTGACAAGTTGGGATTTGAGCTGTCGGAGTGCTATGGGTGCTGGCGGTGGTGGTGGTGGTGGTTGTGTTGTAGCTGGTGGGGGTTGTGGTGGTGATGTGATAGTTCTACTTTTGGTACTGATGGTGGTAGTGGTTGTAACATACATCTGTACATTATTTAGTGTTTGTACAGTGTTTGAATCTTACTGTGTATTGTTAAGATTATTATAACCACAAGAGATACCCTACATTATCTGGCAGCTGAGGTAATGTTAAGGATCTTTATATAACCTATATTATGTTCTCTATTTTTTCCCATCATTATGTTATTGTATAATGGGCTTGATACATTAGTAATATTGAAAGAGCCAGGGAGTCAGTGCCTGGCATCCTGCAGGACCTACTTACATAAGCGGTGGGCATACCTACACTTTGACAAACTACCAGGTGCAGCCGACAATTTTCCACACTCACTCTGAGGTTATCAGCTGGAAATTTACTGTAGATTGGGGAAGACGTGAGCTATTATTGCTCTATCTCTATTAACATAGCCTCATACATGGATTCCTTTTTAACAGTTACGTTCCATTTTTTGACTTTTCACTTTTGAAAATTATCGAGTCTATAGCCATGTCTATTGTGTAGAATTTGCTGTTCTAACTACTTTGTTGGCCATATCCACTGTGGAGTTAGTTTTTTGATGCATCTGTCGTGTATGGACTGGCTGTGTGCTTAAGTTTAATACACTGTCTTGAGTTTGACTTTATGTTGTCCTTTACTTAGGAATGGTGTGACTTCGGTCTCTGGGAGACGTTTGCTTCATTATATCAAGTTGTGTTTGTCCAGTTTTGTAGCCTTAGCCTATGCTCGGAGTGAATCAAGTTTGTCTGCATTACTGGTGTCTGCACATTATATTTTTGTGGACTTTGGTTACAAGGTATCTTCATACACATGCACTGTGTTGATTTAGGGTCCTGTGCAAGTGAGTTGCACAGTGCACACATTGATTTTCTGACAGAAGTGTGAGAGTTTAAGTGTAATGTATAATTATCTAGTTGTGGGTCTTTAAAAAAATATTTGTGTGTTAATTAACCTGTATTTGGCATACGGGATTTAGACTTAATTAACAGGAATTATTTCTATGCTGAATTATGTGACTATTTTCTCATGGACACAGTAATTTGTTTATTAAAATCATTAATCAATGAAGATCGATGAATTTCACACTACGTTTTATCTGCTTTGGAAGCATGAGCAAGAATGTTTCATTATGGTGATGGTGGTGGCAACAGTGCAGGAGGCTGGGGCAGATGTTGCATGAAGAGTATCACTGTAAACAACGTCGGAGATAAGCATCTCGAGAGAAAGAGGAAGATAGGGAGAGTGGGAGAAAGAGACAACCACTTTCAGAGAGAGAGGGAGAGAGAGAGAGAGAGGGAGAGGAAGAAACAAAGCAGGGGGGAGAGACAAGACTGGTTAGGAAAATAAATGTGGATAGTATCATCCATTTTAATGCTTTTTATTAGACAATCCTGTTTTATTTTCTCTCTTGCATATGCATGTTGCTGCTGACTTTTTTAACGAATTTTTTTTTGTAAAACTGTGTTATCAATCACGTCTTATTTTTAAGAATTTTATTTTACCCACAGCGAACTACTCTGAATGTATTTTCCAGAAACATTACTGCTGACGGGACAAGTGTGCATGTATACTTGCATTGTATTGTTGTTGTAGGTTCGCCGGTACATCCGGCACATTGCATTGTACATGCATGTGTACATCATGTGGGTTATTACTGATCACCGACAAGTATTCATTACACTTATATATATATATATATATATATATATATATATATATATATATATATATATATATATATATATATATATATATATATATATATATATATGTCGTGCCGATTAGGTAAAACTGGTCAATTAGCAAGAACTCATCTAAAATTAAGTCTTTTCTAAAATTTTCTCTTATACGTTTAAAGATATATTTTTTCATTTATGTTAATGTAAAAATTTTTAATTTTGTACCAAGAGAAACTTTGAAAACCTACCTAACCTTATTACAACAAGCGCAATTTAATTTAGCCTAACCAACTAAATATATTTTAGATACGTTAACATTAATTTAATAATAAACAAACACAATGAAATATATTTTTTCGTTATGTTCAGAATGATTTTGGCGAAATTATTGCATACACAAATTTTCACTTGTCTTATATGGCAAGGTGAGCGTTGCTATTTAAGCCAAAATCACAAGTTTTACCTAATCGGCACGACATATATATATATATATATATATATATATATATATATATATATATATATATATATATATATATATATATTATCGTGCCGAATAAGTAAAACTTGCGTTTTGACTTAAATAGCAACGCTCTTCTTGACGAATAAGACAAGCGAAAATTTGTGTATGCAATAATTTTGCAAAAATCATTCTGAACATAATGAAAAAAATATTTCATTGGGTTTGTTTATTATTAAATTATTGTAAATTTATCTAAAATATATGTAGCTGGATTAGGCTAAATTAAATTGCGCTTGTTATAATAATGTTAGGTAAATTTTCTAAGGTTCCTTTGTTACAAAATATTAATTTTTACATTAACATAAATTAAAAAAATACATCTTTAAACGTACAAGAGAAATTTTTTAGAAAGGATTTAATTTTAAATGAGTTCTCTTTAATTGACCAGTTTTATCTATTCGGCACGACATATATATATATATATATATATATATATATATATATATATATATATATATATATATATATATATATATATATATATATATATATATATATATATGTGTGTGTGTGTGTTCTGAAGAAAGCTATTAAATACACGACCTTGTCAGCGTTGTCATTTGGCTCACTTCTCGCCACTAATATATCATTTTTTATATATTAATTGGATGCAATACGGACACGTTGATAAATAAGATATATGTCCAACACCTGGCCCTCTTTATTATGAGCAATAATGATAATATCCAGGTGTTGCACATGTCCAGTGTTTTTATATCTGGATACAACATTTAACGTCTCTTGAATGACACAAAACTTTTCTTCCTTTCAACTTTTCATTATAAGGCGGTGAGCATCAAGCGTTGACTCAAGTCTTCAGGTGAGAGAGTCGGAACTTCTTAAAGGACTTTGTTTACGAGACTTGAGATATTACCACAGACATTACGTGAGGCGTGAAGATGCTGCCAGTGTATCCGAAAGGGCAACCTATTTTAATCCCTTTCAGATAAATTATATTATTTACATCCTTCTGTCAAATTCGAATAAGAATTGGTGAATTGAAATATAAAAAACACATATGAAAGTTGATAAAAACAATATAGTAAGATGGGCATTAACGCCAAAAATAATCCTCGTTGCATTATTATTGAAGGTAAGACAGCCAGCCCAGCTACCTATATAAAAAATAATAATTCCACAAGCTGTTTCAACAGTTTAAAATGAACAGGAGTTGTAATTGGATTGTTTTTCTCCCTCTCTCCATTTTAACCACTTCCTCATCTCTCTCCTTTTTAACCCCTTCCCCATCTCTCCCTTTTAACTCCTTCCCCATCTGTATCTCCATCTTTTAACCCCCTTTCCACTCTCTCCCCTTTAACCCTTTCCCCATCTCTCCCCTTCCCTTTTAACCCCTTTCCCTATTCCTTATTTTTTCTTTCCTTCATTCCCCATTACTTCCTTCCCTCCCTACTCTCCCTCTCTTCCTCATCCTCTCTATTTCCCTTTCTCTTTCCTCGCTTCTTTCTTTCTTTCTTCAACAGGAATCGTCACTTTAAGACGAATATCTGTTGCCCTAGGCTCGAGCGCACACACCTTGCATGAAGCCACCTGTTGGCAGGTGTTCCTGCCCCTCTCTGTGCAACCCGTGACGTGCCGCTGTCTCCGGTACGTGGATTATATAATTACCGAGGTGACTGTATGGCCCTCGGGGAACTCTCAGGTTTTTAACAGAAATAATTTAAGTTTTTATTTGGCGTGACGTTATTTATTTGCATTGTGTGTGTGAGTCTCGTGGGTAGTTTATGTTATTTAATTTACATCTTTGTTTTTCCTGTGTACATATATCTCTTGCGCAATTTTTTTTATTGCCAAGATCGCTCTTTATCTGTCATGGCTACGAGACTGCCTACCTTCTCTCTTCTCTTTACCTCATCTCCTAATCTATCTCTTCTTTCCTTCTCCTTTCTTCCTCCACAGTTTCGTCAATCAAGCCATTATTGCATCAATCCTGGACACGAGCGGCAACATTATTCCCAAGTTTATATCGCAGACCTCCAACACAAGGATATATATATATATATATATATATATATATATATATAAACAGAGAGAGAGCGAGAGAGACAGAGAGAGATGAGATGAGATTTAACTAGAGGCGGAAATTACATTTCGCGAATTGAAATTTTGACGCAATAATGAAACTGCGTGTGTTGTTTTTCTTGACTCTGGCAACAATGGCGTTATTATATACGCGTTTTACGGCGCCGGGTGGCAGGTGGCTGTGTTATTGTCTGGCGAGTACTGGCCACACCGGGAAAAATAGATTTTGATCAACAGTGCTTTGTGTGTGTGTGTACTCACCTAATTGTGGTTGCAGGGGTCGAGACTCAGCTCCTGTGTGTGTGTGTGTGTGTGACAGACAGAGAGGAATATACAGAGATATTTTTACTGCTTACTTGCCCACATTTGCGATTAAAATAACATTCACATATTTCCATCAGCGAGACACAACAATGTAACAGTGCGTGATAACAGAATATAAAAACAATACGTATTTTGACATCACCAGCACTATAAAAGTTACTTACATCAGGACCTTAAAGCAACACACTGTGGAATATTAGACGCTATCCGCCCGGCCCTTAACAAGTCTCCCAGCTGCTCTGGCTGACAAGCCTCAGTGGACCATTCAGGGTGATGGAATATAAGCAAAAATAGGTAGCTATTGCTCAGTGTAACTATCATTATTAAGACACGTGTGCAGTAACTAGGTATCTTTATTGTTGAAACGATATGCAACTGCTGCAAGTGTCTTAATCATCAGCTTGTCGCTATTTTATACCATTTTCAACGTAACTATCATATTGAATAATAAAGTATACTTCTTTCCTATTTAAGTGTTTCCCTTACGTAGCATTTCCAAAATAACATCGTAGCAGCATATTCTGGGTGTTCAGTGTACAACACTGAGTGTTAATGCTATGTATTTGTCATATAAAATAGGATAGGCGCACATCACGGGTGTTCCTCAATGTAATTAACTTACAGAACAAGGTAGCGCCACGCTACCACGGTCCCAGACCAGGTTCCCTGCCTGCTGGCCTGATCCATCAGGCTGTTCCCGATACTGTTTATAAAAAAAATGACGTCATTGAAATTTAAAAACTCAAGTCATTTTACACGACTCCAGATGTTACATATTTTTTTTTTTACAAACGATTTACAGGAATGGCAACACTGATATTGTATTTTTTACATATTCTTACAGGAAGGATAACACTACTCTAGCATGCTGAAAATCATTACAATCATTATATATTATATATATATTTTGTATAATTACCCAGTCAAAAAAAAATATTAAAATAGTCTGAACAATTATGTATTTAAATGGAATTTTCAGTTCCATTGGGAAAATAAGTTATAAGTGGAGAGTCTCTCAGCCAGCGACAGTCTGTCTATGTC
This sequence comes from Cherax destructor, assembly GCA_009830355.1. Lineage (NCBI taxonomy): Eukaryota > Metazoa > Arthropoda > Malacostraca > Decapoda > Parastacidae > Cherax > Cherax destructor. The sequence continues at coordinate 135,865 of WNWK01000862.1, read as the reverse complement.
TATCTATTTATCTGCCTGTGTGTCTGTGTGTAGGATCGACGTCTGTCTGTGTGTAGGATCGACGTCTGTCTGTGTGTAGGATCGACGTCTGTCTGTGTGTAGGATCGACGTCTGTGAAATGTCTCTACACATATACATACGTACGTACAAACATTTAATACATATACACCCACATACTACATGCATTCACGAATACACGCACGAAGTAACAATATTCATTTATAAATCAGTTTACGCCAGTATTTTAGGAGTAAATTGCCCAGGTAATATATAGCAGAGATTAGATTAGACATCACTTGTTGATTTCCATTGATGATGAAGCTAAGCAAATAGAGGCAGATTAAAAAGTTTTAATTAGTGTGTTGACAGCGTATATATAATGGTGGGAGGAGGAGGAGGAAGGGGAGGAGAGAGAGAGAGAGATAGAGGAGAGAGGGTAGGATATCTGGAAGGGCACAAGGGTGGAGGAATGTAAAAGGAAGGAGAAGGGTAAAGGGGAACAGTGCAAATAGAATATAGGGAAGAGGGGAAATAAGGATGAGGGGATGCAGGGACGAAGTGAGGAGAAGGGAGCGATCAAAAGGTAAGAAAGAGAGAAAAGGGGTTAACGAAAACAAATGGAGAAAGAGATAAGAACGGAACGAGGGAAAGAGGGATTAAGGGAGAAAAGTAAAAGAGAAAAGGGGAGAAGAGGGAAGAAATCCCTGGAGATTCATGGGACACTTAAAATACTTCACATACCCTGATGGTATACTTAATGAATATATTCCTTTGGGATGTTTGAAATAATGCAATTGTCTCTAAGGGATACTTAAAATAATTCATATATCCCACTGGGATAAATAATACACTGAATATATATGCTTCTAGGATACTTCAATTACACACACACACACATGTATGTATGTATGTGTGTGTGTGTGTAGCTATAGGTAGCTTTGAAAATCCTGAGGGGAAGGAATGCGATGTAACTTGAACTGGTCCCATGGGCTCAGGGTGTCCAAGGTAACATTTATGAAGGGATTCGGGAAAACATGTTAGCTGGACTTGAGTCCTGGAGGTGGGAAGTACAGTGCCTGCACTCTGAATACAGAAGGGGGTGGGGGGAGATATAATCGGTTTGGAGGGTCATGTCAACTGTAACGTCGGTGCTCGTCTGGCAAGACAGTGATTGAAGAAGCCACAACGGAAGTGGGTTTTTTTAACTCTTGGGTCGCCTTACCTCGGTGGGAGACGACCAGAGTGATAAAAAATTAATATTATTACCTGATGCGTCAACGTCAGTAAACCTACAAAATCTGAAAAGAAAAAGTTGTAAAAAAAGGGGAAATAAAGAAAAAAAAACCTGAGTTGGTGGGACAAAATAATTGTCAAAGCTTCTTTTTTGTGTGTGTGTTGTCAATCGTGCAAAAATCACAGTGCAAATTATTATAAGATTTCTACATGTTTTTCATAAGTTAATAGAATCTTTCATCACCAGGTCATTAACTGAAGCAGCGTTATTAAGAGTTAGTGGAAGATTTTAATGGAGTCTTCTGAGGGAAAACTGTGTCAATATTTGTCCAGTAATCAGTGTGTGGGTTCAGCGGTTTGTGTGTGTGTGTACGTGTGTGTGTGTACGTGTGTGTGTGTGTGTGTGTGTGTGTACGTGTGTGTGTGTACAAGTGTGTTTGTGTACGTGTGTTTGTGTTATCGCTCGCGTGTGTTATTTAATATTTGTTGCAACCTCTTAAGTAGTTAAACAAGCACAGCCATGCTAGTGGTGTTTCGTCTTGAGTAGTTATTTTCATTATATATATATATATATATATATATATATATATATATATCTTTCTTTTTCTTCTTTCAACACGTCGGCCGTTTCCCACTGAAGCGGGGTGGCCCAAAAGAAAAAACGAAAGTTTCTCCTTTTACATTTAGTAATATATACAGGAGAAGGGGTTACTAGCCCCTTGCACCCGGCATTTTAGTCGCCTCTTACGACACGCATGGCTTACGGAGGAAGAATTCTGTTCCACTTCCCCATGGAGATAAGAGGAAATAAGAACAAGAACTAGTAAGAAAATAGAAGAAAACCCAGAGGGGTGTGTATATATATGTTTGTACATGAATGTGTAGTGTGACCTAAGTGTAAGTAGAAGTAGCAAGATGTACCTGAAATCTTGCATGTTTATGAGACAGAAAAAAGACACCAGCAATTCTACCATCATGTAAAACAATTACAGGCTTTCGTTTTACACTCACTTGGCAGGACGGTAGTACCTCCCTGGGCGTTGCTGATATATATATATATATATATTATATATATATATATATATATATATATATATATATATATATATATATATATATATATATATATGTCGTGCCGAATAGGTAAAACTTGCGATTTTGGCTTAAATAGCAACGCTCTTCTTGCCATATAAGACAAGCAAAAATTTGTGTATGCAATAATTTCGCAAACATATTTCTGATCCTAACGAAAAAAATATATTTCATTGTTTGTTTATTAAATTATTGTAAACTTACACAAAATATATTCAGTTGCATTAGGCTAAATTAAATTGCGCTTGTTATAATAAGGTTAGGTAAGTTTTCTAAGGTTCTTTTGGTACAAAATCATTAATTTTTATATTAACATAAATAATAAAAAATATATCTTTAAATGTATAAAAGAAAATTTTAGAAAGAACTTAATTTTAAACGAGTTCTTGGTAATTGATCAGTTTCATTTATTCGCCACGACATACACACACACACACACACACACACACACACACACACACACACACACACACACACACACAGGTAGGGTACACCATCAGGTGCTGGACACAATACACACAACTGAGGAGAAAGTGAAGAGGCTACTAAGCGAGCTAGATACCTCAAAGGCGATGGGGCCGGATAACATCTCACCATGGGTCCTGAGAGAGGGAGCAGAGGAGTTGTGTGTACCTTTAACAACAATCTTCAACACATTTATCGAAACAGGGCAACTACCTGAGGTATGGAAGACAGCAAATGTAGTTCCAATTTTTAAAAAAGGAGACAGGAACGTAGCACTAAACTACAGACCAGTGTCACTGACATGTATAGTATGCAAGGTCATGGAGAAGATAATCAGGAGAAGAGTGGTGGAGCACCTAGAAAGGAATGATCTTATCAACGACGGCCAACACTGTTTCAGGGATGGGAAATCCTGTGTCACAAACCTACTCGAGTTCTACGACAGGGTGACAGCAGTACGACAAAAGAGAGAGAGGGGTGGGTAGACTGCATATTCTTGGTCTGTAAGAAGGCGTTTGACACAGTTCCACACAAGAGATTAGTGCAGAAGCTGGAGGACAAGGCAGGGGTAACAGGGAAGGCACTACAATGGATCAGGGAATACCTGTCAGGAAGACAGCAGCGAGTCATGGTACGTGGCGAGGTGTCAGAGTGGGCGCCGGTGACGAGCGGGGTTCCACAGGGGTCAGTCCTAGGACCGGTGCTGTTTCTGGTATTTGTGAACGACATGACGGAAGGAATAGACTCCGAAGTGTCCCTGTTTGCAGATGATGTGAAGTTGATGAGACGAATTCAATCGGACGAGGATCAGGCAGAACTACAAAGGGATCTGGACAGGCTGCAAGCCTGGTCCAGCAATTGGCTCCTGGAGTTCAACCCCACCAAGTGCAAAGTCATGAAGATTGGGGAAGGACAAAGAAGACCACAGGCGGAGTACAGTCTAGGGGGCCAGAGACTACAAACCTCAATCAAGGAAAAAGATCTTGGGGTGAGTATAACACCAGGCACATCTCCTGAGGCGCACATCAACCAAATAACTGCTGCAGCATATGGGCGCCTAGCAAACCTAAGAACAGCATTCCGACATCTTAATAAAGAATCGTTCAGGACCCTGTACACTGTGTACGTTAGGCCCATACTGGAGTATGCAGCACCAGTTTGGAACCCACATTTAGCCAAGCACGTAAAGAAGCTAGAGAAAGTGCAAAGGTTTGCAACAAGACTAGTCCCGGAGCTAAGGGGTATGTCCTACGAGGAGAGGTTAAGGGAAATCGACCTGACGACACAGGAGGACAGGAGAGATAGGGGGGGGACATGATAACGACATATAAGATACTGAGAGGAATTGACAAGGTGGACAAAGACAGAATGTTCCAGAGATGGGACACAGCAACAAGGGGACACAGTTGGAAGTTGAAGACTCAGATGAATCACAGAGATGTTAGGAAGTATTTCTTCAGTCACAGAGTGGTCGGGAAGTGGAATAGTTTGGGAAGCGATGTAGTGGAGGCAGTTTCCATACATAGCTTTAAGAAGAGTTATGATAAATCTCATGGCGCAGGGAGAGTGACCCGGTAGCGGCCAGTGAAGAGGCGGGGCCAGGAGCTGTGACTCGACCCCTGCAACCACAACTAGGTGAGTACAAGTAGGTGAGTACAGACACACACACACATATATATATATGTATTAATTTCCACTGATTGCAGAGCTTACTATTATTTTAATGCTATTGGATCTACCACTCTGTGAAGATGAATTTCCTAGCGCCACTTAATCTCTATTTTTTTCTCAGTGTATAACTGTGGCTTCTTGTTCCAGTTGTTGGTGTTACGAAATCTTCTTTATTCTTTCACAGCCTTTTAAATTCTTATTTGTGGTTGTATCTCATAATCCTTTTAAGCTAATCACCTTTTCTAACTAATTCACATTGTTTTTCGAGTGTGGACACCACACAGCTGCTGCATACTTCAGTTTTTGGGTCGTACAAACTTTGTAAACAACGCCTTTTAATTAACCATTTCTCCATAATTACATTTGAACACCATAGTTTGCCAGTTTAGAACGAGAGTTTCTCACAATTTCCTTCAAATGATATTCCAGTGACAATCTTTTGTTTCATTATCTTCTGGAGCCTCTCTCCCTGTGTCTGATGCTTGCAATATTGCATTGCATGGTGTAACTTATTTACCTGGCCGGAATTTGCATTATCTGTCTACATTAAATTCCATCAACCATCACTAAAGTTGTTCCATTTATCCAGTGTCTCCTGAGGTTAATTTTTATTATTTATTTCCCTTAAGATTGTGGAAACATTCACAAGGGTAGAGAAGAACAGAGGAGAGAGAGAGAGAGAGAGAGAGAGAGAGAGAGAGAGAGAGAGAGAGAGAGAGAGAGGAGGGTATGAACAAGGAATGAGGGAAGTAGAGGAGGGTATAGGAAGGAGGGGGGGAAGGGTAGTGAGGGAAGTTGAGGGAGGACGCGCTCTAATTTTATTTGCTAATAGGATTACACATTTTACATGTCAAAATTATGTTTAGCTACAACCTAGCAAGGCAGGAGAGAGAGAGAGAGAGAGAGAGAGAGAGAGAGAGAGAGAGAGAGAGAGAGAGAGAGAGAGAGAGAGGGAGGGAAAGGGAGAGGGACCACATCAAAAATGAGGGAAGAAAAGGAACAGAATAATTGGTGGAATATTTGCAATTTGGGTTGATAGTGGTCGACAGCACTGAGGTTGAGTGGCTTGGTAGAGTTGGTTGGTTGAGTTGGTAGAATGGTTGACAGTACTGAGCTTGTGTGGGTTGGTAGAATGGTTGACAGTACTGAGCTTCTGTGGGTTGGTAGAATGGTTGACAGTACTGAGCTTCTGTGGGTTGGTAGAATGGTTGACAGTACTGAGCTTCTGTGGGTTGGTAGAATGGTTGACAGTACTGAGCTTCTGTGGGTTGGTAGAATGGTTGACAGTACTGAGCTTCTGTGGGTTGGTAGAATGGTTGACAGTACTGAGCTTCTGTGGGTTGGTAGAATGGGGTTGCTTGAATGGTAGACAGAGTTGGTTTGCTTCAAAGATCTACATTGATGCTAGCCAAGAGCTCTTGACTCGAGGAATTTGGAGCAAAAACATTCCTTCCTTGGATCACACCTGAGCGCTAAGCCGTACAGGCTAAGCGCTCCCCATAAATATAAGAATGGCCTTCAGAGGCTTTAATTAGGCTTGCTCCCAGGCCTTGCATCTCGAGCCTTTCTGTATGTGTATTTTACTTGGTTGAGTTTGAGGTGGGAGGGTTGAACTCCATCTCCCTGAACAGCCTCTTTCGTTCGACAGGTGGGGTAAGGGGGGAGTGTGTTGTATCTGCTCTTGAACCCGTGTTAGGAAGCAGGTTCTAATGTGATGTTAATGTTTTGAACCCGTGTTAGGAAGCAGGTTCGACTCTTGCGTTGTTATTGTGTTGTTTAACTTGTTTCACAAGCAAAGAATAATTCAAGCAAAGTAGCGAATATTAACAGTTGGCTGAAAATTTTAATGGAGTCTTTCAAGGGCAAACTGTGTCAACATTAGTCCAGGAATGTGTGTTGTGTGTGTTGTGTTGTGTTGTGTGTTGTGTTGTGTGTTGTGTGTTGTGTGTGTTGTGTGTGTGTTGTGTGTTGTGTTGTGTTGTGTGTGGTGTGTGTGTGTGTGTGTGTGTGTGTGTGTGTGTGTGTGTGTGTTGTGTGTGTGTGTGTGTGTGTGTTGTGTGTGTGTGTGTGTGTGTGTGTGTGTTGTGTGTGTGTGGTATGTGTGTGTTCTGTTGTGTTGTGTGTGTGTGTGTGTGTGTGTGTGTGTGTGTGTGTGTGTGTGTGTGTGTGTGTTGTGTGTGTGTGTGTGTGTGTGTGTTGTGTGTGTGTGTGTGTGTGTGTGTTGTGTGTGTGTGTGTGTGTGTGTGGTTGTGTGTGTGTGTGTGTGTGTGTGTGTTGTGTGTGTGTGTTGTGTGTGTGTGTGTGTGTGTGTGTGTGTGTGTGTTGTGTTGTGTGTGTGTGTGTGTGTGTGTGTGTGTGTGTGTGTGTGGTGTGTGTGTGTGGTGGTGTGTGTGTTCAGGAGGGAATAAAGAGAGATTTATTATTTCAAGAAAATCTTTTTAGTGTAAATGAAAAAAAAAAATATTACGAAAATATATCGAAAAATGGGAATTAGAGAAGATGACCAAATTTTGTTTAATATAAACAAAAAATCTAAGAAACAAAGTTTTGTAGAGGAAGCAAGAAATAAATTTTTAATTAAATGAAATTTCTGATAATTATAATAAGCCTATATTAAAAATGTTGAATGTTGTATGATAATTGATGTATGATCCTGGCGGGTTTACCGCATATTTTTTATCTTAATAATGTCTAAAATGTTAAAAATATGTAGATATTGTTTAAGTATGAGTTGTGTTTGTACACACACACACACACACACACACACACACACACATAAAACAGGTCAAATATCTATCGACAAGTGCCTTTGTCAACTAGTAACTAATACCCACACAGCCTACCTTTCCTCTTTTATAAGAAATGTATCTGGGCATTTCTCCTCGCCTCAGACTCCTGTATAACTCAGGAGAGTCCGTAATCTAAATGCAAGTACATAACTTCGGTATGAACTATATTATCTGCTATCTGTATTTCCCATGTCTCTCTCTCTCTCTCTCTCTCTCTCTCTCTCTCTCTCTCTCTCTCTCTCTTCTCTCTCTCTCTCTCTCTCTCTCTCAGAGTGGACGTCTGCCACCCCAACATTCACACCCTTCTCTGCATAGCTATTTAATTACACACTACAGGAAATGCTTTGGAGAGGTCACCGGTCCTGTGTGTGTGTGTGTGTGTGTGTGTGTGTGTGTGTGTGTGTGACCTTTGAGCTGAGTTAGCAGCCGCTGAGGTCCAGCTGTTGGGGGTCGCTTCTCAACATAAGATCGGCTGATGTTCTAAAGTTAAGTTACATTAGGTTATAATTGCTAATAAAAATTACAACACACACTGGGGCAAAATAGAAGTTCCAGGAACACACACATCCTTCCAGTACAAATAATCTCATTCATTTTCCCCACAAAAACAATCGTACAGAGTGATATACTGAGTGTTTTTTCCCTTAGAGCACTTAGAATTTGTATACCTGGAGGGTGTTCCGGGGGTCAACACCCCCGTGGCCCGGTCCATGACCAGACCTCGCGGTGGATCAGGGCCTGATCAACCAGGCTGTTACTGATGGCCACACGTAAACTGACGTACGACCCACAGCCCAACTGGTCAGGTACTGACTTCAAGTGTCTGTCCAGCTCTCTCTTGAAGAAAGCCAGGTGTCTATTGGTAATCCCCCCTTATGAATTCTGGGAGGCAGTTGAACAGTCTTGTGTCCCTAACACTTACTGTGTTCTCTTAGTGTACTCATGATCCTCGTTTTTCATTGGAGGTATGTTGCACCACCTGTCGAGGCTTTTGTTTTCCTAGGGAGTAATTTCCTTGTGCAGATTTGGGACAAGTTTCTCTAGGATTTTCCAGGTGGGGATTATAATGTATCTTTCTCGTCTGCATTCCAAGGAGTACAGGTCAAGGGTCTTCAGACGTTTCCAGTAACTGAAGTGCTTTATTGTGCAGTGAAAGTTCTCCGTATATTCTTGTAGCCAAGAGTTTTTTCTCGATGGAATTAGAATACGTAGCTGATGCAACACCACCATGAATATTTTTACAAGTTAAAATACCGCCCCTACTTCATCTAAACCACAAGACAAAAATCACACAAAGTATACATAGGTGAAACATAACCTAATATACTAGGAACTGAAATTCTTGAAGACAAATACGCAAGCAAAAACCACAAGACGTGTCTTAATCACACAAAAAAATCCCATTTCGTGAATTGAGTACAAGCTGAATTTAATCTTAGTGACGAACATAGGACCAGGAGACGATGTTTTCAGGCCGCAATCTTACACACCATCGACACCGTAGAACAGAACCAGGGAGTCGTCAGCAAAAGTAAGCTTGTGCCAGTATATAAAGTGAGGCCGACGTCCACAAATCTCACAGCTACTGATGACACCTCACCTCTCGTCACCTCACCTCATCAAGAGCTGAAGTACTACAATAGGAGCTTGAGTACGACAATGAAGACCCTAGAGGACGACACACACACACACACACAGGAATTTTAGGAGGTACTTCTTCAGTCATAGAGTTTTCAGGAAGTGGAACAATCTGGAAAGTGATGTAGTGGAGGCAGTATCCACACAGCATTAAGAAGAGGTATGATATAGTTATGGAGCAGGGAGAGAGTGGACCTAGTAGCGACCAGTGAAGAGGCAGGGTCAGGACCTATGACACGACCCCCTGCAACCACAATTGAGTACACACACACACACACTAGCTGCCAAACTCATTAAAACACCAGAAAACACTTATACCAAATCTCAAGAGTCCCACACAACCCCTGGAGTCCATCTCTCCCACACAACCCCTGGAGTCCATCTCTCCCACACAACCCCTGGAGTCCATCTCTCCCACACAACCCCTGGAGTCCATCTCTCCCACACAACCCCTGGAGTCCATCTCTCCCACACAACCCCTGGAGTCCATCTCTCCAACACAACCCCTGGAGTCCATCTCTCCAACACAACCCCTGGAGTCCATCTCTCCCCCCCATATCCTCTGGAGTCCATCTCTCCCCCCCCGGGGTCCATCTCTCTCCCCACACATCCCCGGGACCATCTCTCCCCACACATCCCCTAGGGTCCATCTCTCCCCACACATCCCCGGGGTCCATCTCTTTCCCCCATATCCTCTGGAGTCCATCTCTCCCCACACATAACGAGGTCCATCTCTCCCCACATCCCGTCCATCTCTCCCCACACATCCCCAGGGTCCATCTCTCCCCACACATCCCCCAGGGTCCATCTCTCCCCACATCCCAGGGTCCCTCTCTCCCATCCCCAGGGTCCATCTCTCCCCACACATCCCCAAGGGTCATCTCTCCCCAACACATCCCCAGGGTCCATCTCTCCCCACACATCCCCCAGGGTCCATCTCTCCCCCACACATCCCCCAGGGTCCATCTCTCCCCCACACAAACTTGGTAACGTAAAACTCCCCCAGGTATTGGAAACGGGATCGCTAAATGCTAATATTATCGTATCTCTAAAGAGTTAAATGCCCCTCACAATACTCTCGTATGATATCCACAGTGGCCATTTGCTGCTCCGGCAAGCCATTTAATGGGGCAATTGGCTGAACGAGGCGATGATTATACCAAGGTTATTATGGATTTTTTATCTGAAACCTTTACGAAAGTGTCATTAAATTTTAACTTTTGCTAGAGAGAGAGAGAGAGAGAGAGAGAGAGGGGAAAGAAATGGGGGAGAGAAAGGGAGGGAGGCAACAGAGGAGACGTGAATAAATTCTGGGAAAGAAAATGATGGATAAATACGAAATAAATCCTTTAGAAAGATATTAATCATGAATGGGAAAAATGATATTGAGATCACGAAATGTCAACACAACAATAATTTTTAAATGTGACGCCATCAACAACAGACCTGTTAAATAAATATAAATTTATTTACAGCTGTTTCTCTCTCTCTCTCTCTCTCTCTCTCTTTCTCTCTCTCTCTCCTTCCCTCCCTCTTTCCCTCCTTCCTCTCGCTGTCCATCACGTCTGCTCTTCCTACTATGATTAATTGCTGACCCGTAATTAAAAAGCAATCAGTGTGCTTGGCTGTAAACTTCATTATTTCTATATTTTTGTCTTCTCATTGATTCAAGACACACGTGGACCTAGTGTGTGTTCGTGTGTGCGTGTGTATGTGTGCGTGGGTGTGTGTGGTGTGTGTGTGTGTGTGTGTGTGCGTGTGTGCGTGCGTGTGCTCACACCTATATATATGTACTCACCTACAGAAGATGTGGTTGCAAGGGGTCGAGTCTCGGCTCCTGAGCGCTAGTGAGTTGACTCTCTCTGGTCTTCGAGAGCTGTATCGTAACTTCTCTTAAAGCTATGTATGGATCTTGCCTTTTTTTTTTACTGCACTGTCCAGGTCATTCAACTTCCTGACCATTCTAAGACTAAAAGAATTCCCAAGATCTCTTTGACTCGTGTGAGTTTTCAACTTCCAGTTTGCAGTCTCTCGACCACTATGTCCTTATCTACCCTATCAATTCCTCTTATTTTATCGTACGTTGTTATAGCGCCCCAAGTTCTTCTTTCCTCTTGTGTCACCAGGTTTAGTTCCCTTAATCTCTCCTCACAGGACATACCTCTTAGCTCCGGGACTAGTCTCGTTGTAAACCTCTGCGTTCTCTCTCTCTCTCTCTCTCTCTCTCTCTCTCTCTCTCTCTCTCTCTCTCTCTTACACAGGGTTTTACAAGGTTAAGTTAAGGTTCCTAACTTTATTTACAAGCTAAGAGCTGTTACCTACATCAGCTCATTTAAAAGTCTCTCTTTGTACCAGTTGTAAAAGGCTCTTTTGGAAGATACTTGACCGGAGACTGTACTCGCCTAATTGGACTCATCTAATTATGGTTGCACGGGTCGATTCATAGCTCCTGGCCCCGCCTCTTCACTGGTCGCTACTAGGTCCTCTCCCTGCTCCATGAGCTGTGTACTCACCTAATTGTACTCACCTAATTGTGGTTGCAGGGGTCGAGACTCAGCTCCTGGCCCCGCCTCTTCGCTGTGTGTGTGTGTGTGTGTGTGTCTCGCAATAAACAAACAATCTCACACCTAAATAAGTTAATTTTAAGTATATTCTAATCGCAAACAACATACACCTTTCCTCTAAAACAAAATAGTAAAATACGAACACAAAATACAGCTGAATCTGCCCTGAACAAGAGGTACAGAGAGGCCCTGAACCCCCCAGGTGTCTGAGCTTAATTAACACCTGATAATTCTCCTTCGCTTTTCCTCTTCACATATTTATCGTTTAGCGAGCCCCTTAATGCTAGCTAAAAGACTTTCCAGAAGCCATTTCCAGCAAAGCAGCGAGACGGTGAGTTAAAAACTGGCGTGGTGAGGCCCTAGAGTTATACCAAGTGTAAAGATGGTGGTGTTTAACATTGGCTGTGGCGAAGCCTTTGCTCATGGCTGCAGAAGTGGGTCAGTTTTATATAGGGTGCTTGTGTGTTGGTGGTTGGGAGCTAGGGGGGGGGGGCCGGTGTTTGTTGAGATGGGCATTGTTTGTGCTTTTGTGTGGGGGTGCAAAGAGGGTGTGCAGGGAGGGTGTGCAGGGAGGGTGTGCAGGGAGGGTGTACAGGGGTCGAATCTCGGCTCCTGTGCAGGGAGGGTGTGCAGGGGTCGAACCTCGGCTCCTGTGCAGGGAGGGTGTGCAGGGGTGGAACCTCGGCTCCTGTACAGGGAGGGTGTGCAGGGGTCGAACCTCGGCTCCTGCCTCTGCCTCTCTGAACGTAGCTGTGTCTCCTCGACTCTCATAAATTTATTGTACAAGTTTTTGTTTTTAATTTTACCGATTGTTTTGCCACACAATTTCTTCACTAATAACATTTCAACCAATTTGCTCTCTGAGGAAATTTTGTCTACCATCCCCTACACACACTGCTTCTTGCTGACGCTCTCACGGTCTCCCTGTTGCTGGTGGTAACAGGTCTTTGTCTACTTCACATCATTTTACACTTTAGCAGGAAGTTATCACCTCACGTGTCGTCCTGTCTTCCACTGAGAGCATTTCCAGTGCCTTTGTTCCTTCGTTGTGGTATCACTCTCCCCGAGGGAGGTTCCTTGATGCTGGCGAGGGGCTCTTCATATAAGTTATTGACCCTGTGCTCCAATTCATGGAATTGAACCTGAATACCTTTCAATGCTCCCAGGCACTGTAGGACCCTACGAGTTTAGCACTCCCCCATGAATGTAATGCTAATAATAATAATATTGTCATTCGTATTTCTCGATTCTGGAATCCATGTAATTGAACGTGTTGACAGTTTCCTATTTTAACCTTTCATTTCTACATACTTTTCAGTAAATTTTATATATTTGTATTTTATATATATATATATATATATATATATATATATATATATATATATATATATATATATATATACACGTCGTGCCGAGTAAGTAAAACTTGCGATTTTAGCTTAAATAGCAACGCACTTCTTGCCGAATAGGGCAAGCGAAAATTTGTGTATGCAATAATTTCGCAAAAATCATTCTGAACCCAACGAAAACAATATATTTAATTGTGTTTCTTTATTAAATTATTGTAAACCTGTATAAAATATATTTAGCTGGATTAGGCTAAATTAAATTTCGCTTGTTATAATATGGTTAGATAAGTTTTCTAATTTTTTTTTGTACAAAATCAATAATTTATATATTAACATAAACGAAAAAAATGTATCTTCAAACGTATAAAAGAAAATTTAAGAAAGGACTTAATTTTAAATGAGTTTTTGCTAATTGACCAGTTTTACCTATTCGCACGACATTATATATAATAGAACTGCAGCTTGGCCAGGATTCGATCCTGCGTTCCCATGCCCAGCCCTGTGTGAATTGAACACAGTATGCATCACACTATCCATTAGACCACCATCCTTAAACACCAGGCGCCAGCAGTACTGAGCATGTTATCCTTGATGCAAGGACATTTGTGGTCATGGAGCCTCAGAGACTAATTTCAACCTCATGTACCAGCCTTCACCAGCAGTCTATATATCAATGAAATCTCGAAACTATATATATACACTATATATATATATATATATATATATATATATATATAATATATATATATTATATATATATAGAGAGAGTGAATGTCTTGCTTGAGTGAATGTCTTCCTAGAGGAGTCTCAGAAGGACCAGGTTTTTCTATTTTAAAACCACTTGAGTTCACGTTGATTATTAAAACAGTATTTTTTACACTACAAGAATTTACTACATAATTAAAATATTTGCTAAAGTTAACTTTAAGTGTTTGTAGTCTGAGAAATGAACCTCCTTTCTGTGTACGTAAACTACGAAATACACACCTGTGTATATACGTTAAGAAATATACATCTCACGGCATATATATACACTATCGAATCTATATAAATGACATATAGAGGGAGAAGTAATGCGAATCAGTCACAGAATAATTAAAAATAAATCTTACGAAAATTATTAGTTCAAAGTATATTTTTTTTGCAGTGCCTAACCATCCATACATCTCAAAACTCTTACAAAATATTCCAACATAGCATGAGATCTCGACCACACTCGTATGAGCGCTGTATTGCCCATTCAGGTTTGTCGCTTTCCAGTAAATCTATTAATAATACATTGATATTACCGGGAATTTAATTTTTATAATGTTTATAATTGAGGTTTATTTATTTATCTTGAAATTCTGTGATGAGTTTTTAGTTTGTTTTTTGTCTTTGCACTTTCTGCTGTTTATATTTCTTTTCATATAGTAGCATTCAGTTCCATCATTTTTTTTCTTTCCTTGGTTTCAATTTATGGTGGTCAGACGATATTTATAAACTAAATTAATATATTTCGTTGAACAAGACACCTTTGCAACACTGTTGTTGCCTTGTTCATGTCTGTACTGTATTCCATCAGTAATATGTTAATACAATCTTGCATCGTCCGGCCCTCTTTGGCTGGCCCTAAACCTTCCCCTTCACTCCTTTCTCTCATTTATCTCTCATGGTCTATTTCCCCTTATCTCCACCCCTTTCCCATAGCCTTGCCCTCTGCGCTGCCTCCTGCCTTCCCCTTTTCGCTTTCCCTTTTACAGGATATTATGAAGAATAGAGAGAGCGTCATTCCCATAGTGTGTCGGCACCTCCTGACCCCTCTCCCTATCTCCTCATCTTTACTTCTCGCATCCTATTTTCCTCATTCTCAGCTTTTCCCATTTTCACTTCTCTGTTTCTCATAACTGTGTGGCTGTCATAGCCGTCGTTGACATGTTTTGGGTCGATATTTCATTGACTTGAACTCGACAGCGGCACATTAGTGAAGATCCTAACAAGCAGTAACATAGGGGAAGGAGAGGAGGAGAGAGAGAGAGAGAGAGAGAGAGAGAGAGAGAGAGAGAGAGAGAGAGAGAGAGAGAGAGAGAGAGAGAGAGAGAGAGAGAGAATTTCGTAAGGTAGACAGCAGACAATTCTTTCTGCAGAGGGTAAACACCCATACAGTATTCGAGAAACGGGAATGTAAATTTGGCAGGACAGACAGAAGCAGCTAGACGGTACGAGTAACAATTCCCACTTCAGTAGCGCTACCGTAACTGCTGGTGCTGCTGCACTGCCAGCCGCTGTGATGTGGGTATACCAAGAATTCCACTTCGTAATACTTTCACCATGTGAATTGTGGCTAACAGGACCTGCGCCACTCTAACGGTTCCGTCAAGGTGCCGGTGGTCACAACCCAGAGTGACCTGTGACCAGTAGAATCCTATATTGCTACGTACTGGTACAACCCATTCTTGAAAGAATTCACTAATTTTCGCATTAGCGACTTCAGGATGGAGGAGAGGAACATTGCTCCAGTGCTGTGAATGAGACAGTATGCAGTTTATAGCATTTTATGGCATATGTCTTGCATGTCGGTATATTCTGCCGCTGATATACAGTATACTCCAGTGCTTCACAAAAATGTCTCTCCCACTTACGTATTAAACTGCTTGCCATGGAGTCTTATACCATTGTATTGTGTGTAAATGTCTCTCTTTCACTATCAAAAAATCTCCATGTTCGCATATGTAGAATCTGTTTAGTATTTTGGTTTGTATGTAGTGACCTCGGAGCCTCAGGTTACAAAGAGAACGAGATGAAACTTATTCCTTCTTAATGATGTAAGTTATGTCGCTGTTCTTTGTGTCTTCTCAATATATCGACATTGTTTGCATATTTCAAATTGAAGTCTGACAAGTGCACTGTACATTTTTAATGGCATTTCAGATATATTATTCTCGAAATTTCTTGCTATGAAGCCGGACATCTTGACGGCTCTGCTGATCATAGCAAGATATTGCTAAATATCATTTACGTCATCATGACTATTCAGAGATCTTTAGGAATTCTTATATCCAAAATGAATTACCTTGCACCTGTCCACACACAACTTCATCCTCCATGTTTCTGGCCACTGCCACAGCTCGTCCGTCTCCCTCAATATTCTTAGTATCCAACCAATTTCGCGTCATCCACGAACTTCGCAATTTTGAATACGATTCCAATTTCCAGAACATTGTTTGTATATTCAAGACAAGAGACAACGACAGAAGCCAGCATTTCAGAGAAGATATTTCGGTGAAGTAGGCGAGTAACATGAAATTAAACAACAACGATGAGTAGCAAAATAAAAATAAATCAGTCGAGTATTTTCCATCAAGAGCGGTGCAAAGTTACTCGCGAGGAGACAGAAACAAAGCAACAATTAAAAGAGAATAAATCCGTGTATCAGGAAGAATAAAGGCGAGGGGGAGGATGCAGGACAAAACAAAAATGTGTATTATATATGTATATAAGAGGGGTATAAGAGGCACGGTGGACAAAGCCTAGCACTTAGCGTAATGAAAACACTGACAGGATATACACTGGGATCAAAAGGTGGAGCAACCAGCAATGAAGACGCTCAAAACTGACGAATGGGGGAGGCTAGACTGTCCATTTTTCCCCATGCCTTTTATTTTTTGAACTAAGATTATAGGGGAATGAGGCAACCCTTCCTCGCAAATTGTGTTGATTTCTCATGTACGATTTGCATCAAATTTCTCCAGTTAGGTTTAGGTAAGCTAGATTGTCCGCTATCAATAAAAAAATACAAACCACTGATCCTAGAACATTATTGTGAGGTGTTCCTATTTTTTCCATATTTGAGGGTGGAAATATTACTAATGATTCCATACCAGTAACATGACTGATCATGAGACCGAGCCTCTGTTACCTGATGCAGGATCGAGTCCCCATCAGTCACTGCCTGAAAGGATCCACATGCATTTAGCGATTAATTAAACAAACCAACATTAGAGGACGGAAATCCTATGATATCACGTGATGAGATCTTTTAATTTCTCTCGTAGTGGATCGGTAAGCCCGAGGAAGGCCTCGCTCCTATAACCAAAAGCTTCACTCAGAGGATCGACTTAAGACCCACGACAGGAGAAATGTTTCTACTACATATCTCCCGAAAAACAGTAGATATCTTTATGAACTACAACGTTTTGCCCACTGTGATACAGTGGCTTGATAAAGCCACTGTATCACAGTGGTGATAAAACCAACAGTTTGGGTGAAATGTCATCTTATGGTATATACTACATGTCAATGACATTCCACTGTCGGTATTTACATACCATTCCAGGTAATGGAGAGAATGCCAACACAGGGTGGGAAAAAGATGATGTTCGTGGACAAGAGAAAATGAAGAGGAAATAGACGAGTGGAATGGATGAGGACTGAGGAAGAGGAGACGATGATTGGAGATGAAAGAGGTGATGTGTAGAATGGTGCTGCCTGATGGAGCAGGGGAGGAATTAATGGTAGGAGGAGAAAAAGCAAAAGAGGATGAAGATGGTGAATGCGAAGAACATGTATGACCAGGTGGAAGATAAGGAGGAAGAAGGGAGGGAGGACCGCAAGGAATTCGAAGAACAGGTGAAGAACGGGTGGAAGAGGAGGAAGATGAGGAGAAACATCACGGAAAGATGTGTTGAAAATAGTATAAAATATAGACAAGTTGATGAATTAAGACACAAGGGCTTCGCCTACACAGTAGACTTCTTCAGTCAAATACAGAGGCAGCAGTGTAGTAGTG
Source organism: Cherax destructor (assembly GCA_009830355.1). NCBI lineage: Eukaryota > Metazoa > Arthropoda > Malacostraca > Decapoda > Parastacidae > Cherax > Cherax destructor. The sequence goes on along the minus strand of WNWK01000862.1, from coordinate 118,296 downwards.
ACATGAAGATGATGTTATCAGTCCCAACCTGGAGAAATAGTATTTGAGGTGGTCAGTATTTGAGGTTGTCACTGAGGGCCGCCCACACTCACAAGTGTCACTGAGGGCCGCCCACACTCACAAGTGTCACTGAGGGCCGCCCACACTCACAAGTGTCACTGAGGGCCGCCCACACTCACAAGTGTCACTGGGGGCCGCCCACACTCACAAGTGTCACTGAGTGCCGCCCACACTCACAAGTGTCACTGAGGGCCGCCCACACAGACAAAAGAAGCGCAACAGACAAGAGAGGCGCAGCACCGAGACACCATCTGACGGCTGGGGAGGGGGATAAGGGGGGCGGTAAATGTTATTGTTGTTATGTCTGCTAATGCTGCGGTTTATGTTCCGTGAGACTCTTAAATAAGTTAAACCCGCATGCGCTGAGCCCCCGGGACGCCCACGTGTTTTGTGTGTGCGCGCGCGCGTGTGCTCAGTTGGTTTCGAGCCCTCGTTTCTCAGGCTATTTCTTGGAGACACTCGAGGCTGCTTGCGGTTTCTTGTGGTCACCATCAGTTCAGTTGGTTTTCGGAAGCTTGTCGTCAGCAGTCAGCGCTGACGTGCGGGATTCGAGACCACCTCCGAGAAATTTTTAATTATTAAGTGAAGCTGATGTGGAGTATCTGAGTCTTGATTCTTGCCTCTGGATGTTAGCATCTCCCATCCTGTCCTTGTAGCAGACCACGCATCTTTTTTTTTTTTTTGGGGGTTGAGAAAGATACGTAGGCAAACACCGGGACATATTTATTATGAAACGTTTCAGTCCCAGGACCTTGATCAATGTCCCAGGACCGAAACGTTTCTTTCTAAACCCATTTGTGGGTATCCATTACCAAGGTTTACACCATTTTGTTTTTTAATTCATTCTATATCGATTTAATATAACTTCTCTGAGCAGGCAATTTCAGGATACATTAAATTAGGTTAGTTTAAGTTAGGCTAGGTTAGGTAAGGTTAGGTTAGGTAAGGTTACGTTAAGTTAGGTTAGGTTGATGTAAGTTACCCCAAAATTATAATAAATCTTAATACAAATAAAAAAAATAAGGCTTACAAGGCAATAGTTTCGATGTAACAGAAAACGGGATGCGACTAAGGAGGTTAGTTATTCAATCACCTGGAAAACAGCTTTCTGGCGTAATTAATTAAAGTATAGTAAAAAAAAAAAAATCTAAGGAGGAGGAGGGGGGAGGGGTAAAAAAAAGATCTCGTCGGAGGATGAGTTATTTTTTTCATAACGAAGCTGGACGTCTCTCGTGGTTCTGTAACAAACAGTTCTAGCTCTCCTCCCGCAATTCTTCTTGTTTGCTTTTTTTTTTCTTTCCTTTTTCTTCTTCCTCTCTTCACTGTTTCTTTTTTTTCCTCTCTCCAATTTTTTTTCTTTTCCTTCGTTTCTCTCATATTTTCCATTCTCTTTTTTCTCTGTTTCCTTCTTCTTTTTTCATTTTTCTCTCTTTTTATGTTTTTGGTTTGTCGTAGCTCCTACAGTTTGTAGACAAAAATACAAGAACACAGAACAAGTCTTCATTCGGCCAACGTTTTGCTTTAAAAATCTTTACAAAGAATGTAACGTTCTCCATATACTGTGTCCACATTTTTTTTTCTAGTTATCATCCCCTCGCCTCTTTACTGTCTATTCTCTATTGAGCCATATCTTCTCTTTTTTATATTTTTCTAAATTTTCTTTGCCATTTTTTGTAACTCCATTTATTGTTGGTTTCCCATGCACGAGTTTCATCTTGTACATTTTGTTTGTTTTCTGTACGTTGTGATGACAGTAGTTATCAGTTGCTTGTTGCTTGCTTCGGTTGCCTGTTGTTGCTTGTTCCTCTTGTTTTACGTTACTTGTTTATATTGTTTGATTCATTTCATTCATGTCTTCAAGAAGGCACTGGACAGGCACCTTAAGTCAGTACCTGACCAACCGGGCTGTGGTTCGTACGTCAGTTTGCGTGCGGCCGGCAGTAACAGCCTGTTTGATCAGACCCTGATCCACCATGAGGCCTGGTCTCAGACGGAGCCGCGGGGGGCGTTGACCCCCGAAACCCTCTCCAGGTTATCTCGTACTTTCTCCTTTTCTTTGCCTCTAATGCTCGTTCTCATTGTCTGCAGCTGCTAGCAGATTACACTCTGTTCAAGTAATTATATATACATTGTGCGCCTTCCCTTATATAAAATTTGGCATGACCCAGGGCGAACCTACAGAAAAGTGAAATCATAATTTCATGTGAGGGCCGCATCCATTTCCTAGAGGAGCCGCTGGTTGGGGACCCCTGGTCTACACTGCTCAATAATAATCTGAACCTTACTTAAAGTTACATACACTACTGTAAAACAAAAAGTCAAGCTGATCAGAAGAGGCATTCTCAGGTTATCGCACTATAGCCAATATGATTTTTCTTTTAATCTTTTTTTATAAAATTTATAAATCTGCAACTACACAGGCCATAACCAATCAGGAAGTTGCATTAGGTAAGTTACAGTGGTGTTGAAAGTTTGAAGCCCATCACAAGAGGCATTTTCAAGTCGCACAGAATCACTTTCCAATCAATTTCATAAATTAAACAGGTAAATTGGCTCCCATCCGGCAACGATGAAAGTTTCAAGCTGATCGGAAAGGGCATTGTTGAGTTATCTCGCAGAAAACCAATATCAATTTTTTTTTATTAATTTTGTCATTGCCACCAGCAAATTTCAACAGCAGTTCGAAAATCTCTCTTAAGATAAACCAGAGTTGAAAGTTTGAAACCGATCAGAAGAATCATTCAGAAATTGCACGATAAATTTAAGGTTGGGGACAAAAAAGGGGCAATCACAATATGTATCCTGTCAGGGATATCGAAAAATTGTAGAACCAGGATGATGGATCAACAAGAATGAAGAATAAGTATATTTCATTAATTATCGTTGACAGTGAGGCGATGCTCTGGCTGATCCGTCAGACGGAATTTCAGCTGACTGACACTAAGCTGAATGTGTGTCAGCCAGTGAAACAGCTGATTTTGTCATCCAGTGAAACATCAGCTGACTGCATCAGCAGCTGATGAAATGTCAGATGATTATGTGTCAACCGGTGAAAGTCAGCTGATTGACGGTCCGCCTCTGGCTAATGATCCTGCAAATTAAATCCAAATAAAGAGGACTCCAGCGTTTGATTGATCACTACCCAAACGTTCATCTTTGCAAATGGTCGAGTCTTTACGAAATTGAATGAATCATGGATAGAAGGAGGGGCTCCTGTCGATAGTCACTAGTGACTC